>VUQS01033587.1:0-15031 GCA_015108495.1 Heterochromis multidens
TTTTATTACCCACAGCAAGAACCAATTCAATCAAAAGAACAGTCTTGTACAGGGCTATGGAAGAATGGAATTTGTTACCAATACAGAAAACACAAGAAACCAGTAAAACTGGATTCAGAAAACTTCTAAAACAACATTTAATTAGTTTGACTTTTGAACACAGTTAGAAATTGCTAACATGAATCTGGAACGTTGTAGGTGTGCTGTAGGAATGATGGTAAATTGAATGTTAAGTTATGTAAATGTTATGTTATTAATGCTTACTTGATATGAAGCTTAATTTGAGTTACATGAAGCTGTGTTTATTGTGTGAATGTGAGGTTTTGTCTTGTAAGAATGATATATTGGATGTATATGTCTGTTTTAAAGCACTGTCATAATGTAAAGATTTGTGACCCCAGGAAGAATAGCTGCTGCGTTGCTGCAGCTAATGGGGATCTAAAGAAAGAAAGAAAGAAAGAAAGAAAGAAAGCTAGTGACTTGTGATTGACAAGTCGTTATCCCATGAGTGTGCGGTTTCTCAGTGACATTCACCCCTCGCTAGTCACATCTGGTTTCAAGACACCAAGTTGGCGATGGCAAAAACCATCTTCTATACGGTCTATACTCATCACAGATCCTCAGTTTCTTATGTAGCAGAAAGCTAGCTCTGACAAAATTTACTGTTAGATTTTTAAAGCACCAAAACTTAAGAATCTCTTAGCTAATTTTGTATTTGCAACCCCTGCTTTTTCTTAGCTATGGGCAAATGAAACATTCAGGTACCACCTTCACATTTTTACCCAGAAAAAAAATTAAATAAATAAATGTTGGCATTAGTAATTTTTAAAATTATTGTACTTTGTCCTCTCTTTCTTGTTGTCATGTTGTACCATATTTTCAGTATGTGTTTACACAAAGTGTTACAATAAACTGTATAAAATTGCAGCAATAAACAGAGTTGGTGTCCTCTAACTTGCTTCTGTATTATTTCCCTATGCATTAATTCCAAATGTGTTTACTTCTCCATTTAATTGTTTCAATTATTGTTTAATTTCCTCTGTTTTTAATTTTTATGAATGTTTCTTATAGTAGTTTGCCCCATTTGAATATTTCCATTCACTTTCACTTTCATCAAACAATTATTTACATTTTTATATTAATTTTACTTTTATTTTTTGTCATTTTTATTCCTTTAGATATTTTTGATTTGGGCGGTTTTGGTCCTTCATATTTCTTTCCCCAGAGCCAACAAAATGTTAGTATAGCTCTCAACTGAATATTTCTACTTTTACTTCTTTATCTTTTTTTTTTTTTTTAAATAATGATGTTTGCTCCTTTTTACAGTAAACGTGAAACTTCTGGGTTAAATGCTACATGTATGCTTTATTTGTTTTAAGTGGTTCAATTTTGGTTTCCAGTTGTGCAACATATCTACTTTGAGGACACTGAGTTTTTCCAATAGTTTTAAAAAGACAAAATTTGTTTAGAATTTCAGAAATGATGTTCACGGTATGTGATTTATATGTAAGAAAACAACACTGTTGCTCACATAGTGAACATAGAGGTGTAGAAGGTTTACCAGCATCACAAATAACATCTTGTACGCATGTCAACACATTTTAAGGACTATTTTACCAGTGCAGGCGATATTGATGGGCCTCTCAATGTACTGCTGCCTGAAGACGATGCCTGCTGCTCGGGCTTTGGCCTCTGTGTTTTCCTGCCTGTTCCCCTTCATTCCCACTGCCGGAGGGATAAAGTACCGCTTTTTGGTCCGGACCGGCAGGAAAAGTGGGATGGGATGTTGCACGTCCACAGACGTCTCAGCATTCTGAGAGGATGGGGACAAATATGTGTTTAACCACCAAAGATGTCTTCAAATTTAACGTATTACTCTAAAACTCATTGGCCCTGATTTCTACTTTTACAAAACCTCAACAGTTTCAGCTTTTGGTGACACTCTCAAAAAGACAGCTTTATGTTTAATACTGAGTGGGTCGTGCCCCTTACACTGGCAGGTGTTTCTAATATTTTGCCCCCCTCATAGATGTACAGGGCTGGAATACCATGTGTTTTAGTTTAATCTGAACTCATTTTTGTTAAGGTGTCCTTTATATATCTTTACGTCAAATATTTAACACAACGAAAACCTCAAGCCAGGAGGCATTTTTTCGTCAAATGCTGCTGGATGTCAGCAAGGTGAACATAAAACATGTATTCAGTTCAAATAAACAGCCGCTGTGAAAATCTGTGCAAGTAAAGAAAGGTATGTTAAAAACGACTTCAAGCAGTTAGTCAAATATAAAAGATATATTACTGTAGCTGACAGAAATAGGCTTCCCTGTATCTGTGTGGATGCTCATGCACTGGCTGTTCGCTCACATTGACAAAGCTGGCCACGGTAACATTATATGCAGTATTTATATGAAAAAAACAAACAAACGCACTGTTTCTTCTACATGTCGACTGTACGCGTTACTACAACGTGGTGTTCGTAAACGTTACAGTACCTTTAAACTGCTACATATCGTTCTGTGAAGGGACCCCAACGTCCTCCTCATGGGCATCGCCATCTTGCCAGAATGTTGGTCAAAGACTTCCGGTTGCCCATTTCAAAATAAAAGTTTAATATTATGAACGGGCTTGAGCAATGTTATACATACATATAAATATCTTACTTTGGTTTCAGAAAGCTGGATAAGCTCTAATCTTGAGGAAGTTGTATATGAGCACCTGGAGCATTCTGATGTAATGAAAACCAGGATCAAACACTAAACTTTGATAATAACTGGTGAACAGGCCTGTAAAACTGGTAAAACTGCCCCATGCTGAAACACCTACACAACTATGCTTCAGCTATGTGAGTGACACTGTTGACTCATTTGATAAAAAGCAGTACCAATATCGTGAAGCACTCTGTGGAAATATATCTAGGGTTTGAATGCCGTTGTTAAATAAGCTGCTGTCTGTGGGTTTCTATGGCTTTTTGTGCCAAAACTCTGTTCACATGCACAGTGTTGAGTGAACATGTGACCAACTATTTGTCTCTGTCTTTTCAACTTTGAACTGCACTTAAGCTGTGACAAAAACTATGCTGACCAATGAGTCCATGTTGACTGGTCACCTGACTTATGTATGTAGTTTTTGTGCATTGTTATGAATACCAGCCTGATGTGTTATTCTCCTTGTTACTGTTCTATACTTAGAAGAAGACTTGGAATTACATATAGTAATAGCCAATAATAATATAAACAAGAATTTATTGAAAATCAAAAATGGAACAGTATAACAAAGTCCATATAGTGGCTGGCTTGGCAGGGATTTGACAGCTGACTTGTTGGCAGTCAAATGACACAGGCTGATGACCTGTAGACCTCCCTGTTTACTTTAGAAATTGTTCTAATCTTCTAAAGGATGTGCATTTAACGATCCTATCCATGTGCTGAGATCTGATGCATACCAACATTAGAAACCCTTCTGGTAAGACAGCAGATTGTACAACAAATATCAGTTTGTTCATTATTTTACTGGAAAAAAAAAACACAATTTAAATTATTATACTGAAACAGAAAGCAAACAAAACAGCATGAAAAAAAAAAACCCCATAAAAACTATGAAACACTTCCCACCCTGGCTACAATCAGTCAGTTATTATTTGAGACAGTCCCTGAGAATTTGTGCTCGAGTCTTTCTTTCAGAGAAGTGAATGAGATGACATAAAACTCCAAGTTTTAAGCCAAGTTACTGTTCCTGTATGTGAAGTCTGGGGTGTGTAGTACAGTAACTGCATGGCCACACACGCGCGCTCAGGGCGTACGTTGAAACGTGATGACGTCGCATGTCTGTAGGTCGACGCAGGGTTAGTGGAGTTGTTTGGGCTGTGTGAGAGGACAGATCTGTAGCTGGCAGTGCTGAGAGGGCTTCAGTCGATGTTGTTGCTCCTGGGCCGCACGGTTCCGTTGTCATTCGCCCAGAGTCACTACTCGCTGTCAATCCTCACTGTCGAGGCCCGTTTTAGTCAGATCCGTGTTAATAAAACTCAGAGCGATAGCCAGCATTACACACAGCACCTTCTTCGTTAGCGCAGGCAACCAAAATATAGGAACCATGCCCGAAAGAAGGCCCTTCGTACGGTTACCTACTGACGTTTACCCCGTCAACTATGGCTTGTGTTTGAAGCCTGACCTGATCGACTTCACGTTTGAAGGCAAGCTGGAGGCTCTGGTGGAGGTATGTTGATCAGGACGCCCTGCTACATACGCAAATGGATTTGTCTGTGCTTGGCGAGGATCTCGTTATGTAATCTGACCAGCTAACGTTACCAGTTGCTAGCTAATTAATTGTTAGCCACTAGCCCACTAGCTGTCATTATTGCACGCGTTACCTAATGTAAGCTGGCAGGTGCTAAAGATCCTGACGGGCTCACGCTGGCCCAATGAAACCCATGAATGAAAACAAAAGAAATAACCACGGCTTATTTCTGTGAGCTAACTGGGGCCAGCTAGCACAACAGTCCCATGCATAGCCGCAGAGTTGCACTCTCATGTTAGCCTAGCTGCCTGTTAGCCTTCTGCCAGCGGCAGGACTGCGCTAAGTTGTGTTTTCAGAGGAGCTTGGTGTATGCCGATATCATTAACCTGTCGTAACAACAACCCACTGCTTTTAGTCACTAACCGTTAATAAGTGGCTATTGGTGAATTTGGTAAGGCGCCTTCTAGCACTCAGCTAATACTCACTAGTGTTTGCTAAATCATGGCAACATCACGAGCCCCCTCCCACCCCATGCCCACTAATACGTTGTACGTTATATATTAACTGAAACCGCGCGGACAGTACAGTGACAGGGGTTTAAGAGTCCCTTTGGGTACATTTGCCAATATATGTTGTGTTCACTTGTGTCTGTCGATAAAACGCTCGTACATTGTTAAATAGGTCCTGTGTTAGACATAAAAAAGTGACTTTGTTTTACTGAAGCCACAGAGCTCTTGCTTGCAGTGTGTAAATGGTGCCATTGTCCAGAACAGACACCTGTTAGCGGAGTGTTTTAACACCTGCGCCTGGTTGTAAACACTTACTTAACGCACATTTTCACTGCAATCAAGTCAGATCACAGATTACACAGTCTAAATGCACACCATTTTCAAGGTTAACCTTATATGCTTTATGTGATGCCATTCATTCACTAATGGGGATATAAAGTGCTTCCTTGTCAGGAAGAGTCCTCTGTTAAAAAGATTAACACTAAGCCTACAAAGTACGAGTAAACTATTTGTTACGCAAAGCCGGCACATGGAAAACCAACACAACACGTTTTGACACAACGTAGTACCCAAACCTTTACTCTACTTGTGCAAATTATAGAAGTTGTTATTGTTGTAAAACCAGGCAGTTAAAAAGCAGAGCACTGGAACTGTTTTGTTCCTTGAAGAATGACTGGGTTTTTATGCAAAGTGATTAATTGTGTTGGCCATTAAAAGTTAACTCCAGATGCTTTTAAGGAGTTGGCTTTATTTTGGTAAATGACAAATTCAGTTTTGGTAGACAAACATACTTATACACAGAGCAGCTTTTCATTTATCAGTAGAAAAGCCTGGTACTTGATTGACAAGACTGCTAAAACATTTGAAGTGGCACTCAGTACAAGGGAGTGTAGACTCTCTGTTCAAAACATGAGAATCTTTATCACATTTTGGTCTTTGAATAGCCTGTTTGCCTTTGTTATACCCTGAATTGAACTTCAGCAGTGTGGCACTTGGCACATGTCATGTTCACAGCCATACTCTCAGCTTCCATGTAACTTAAATAGCATTGCCACAAACTGTGAATGTCACTGTGAGTGCCCTCTTTGAAAACTTCATAGCATTCAAGTGTGCCACTGTGTTTTGCCCCCAGTATGTTGGGGAGTAACGTCTGATCACAAGTCGGAGGCCCTTAGTTGTCCTCCTTTCTTGTGTTTTTGTTTTTTCTTTTCCTCCGCTAACTGTTGTTCTATCTGTGACCAGGTCTGCGCTTAAACCTCTGTATGTTTTATCTGTAAATGAGAGGATGCTTTGCTGTCTAAACAGTTTCAATTTGGATTTACAATCACTGGTGCAGTTTGGCCCATTGATTGTAGATCCAAAGTTAAACCTGAAGTCTTCCTCATAATTTTATGGAGGTACTATGTTTTACTGAAAATGTAGAATTTAAAATTAGGGCACAGCAAAGATAGTCTAAGTTGAGGTGTTTTATGTCAATATTTACAGGTTACACAAGCTACAAATCAGATTGTGATGAACTGTGCTGACATCGACATCATCACAGCTTCCTTTGTACCACAAGGAGGAGAAGGTGAGGGTCACACTTAGTGAGACCTTGTTTTTTTTCCTTTTATTAATGGCATTGCTGTGACTTTAATTTCTCATTTGATTTCAGCTCTGTTTGAGCTGATTGAAAATCCTTAATGGTATTATTTCCCAAAGCTAAGAGCTTGCGTTCTCAACATGTTCTGATCTTCCTTTTTTATTTTGTCCCTTTTAGAAATTAGTGCTACAGGATTTAACTATCAAAATGAGGATGAGAAAGTCACCCTTTCATTTCCCAGTGCTCTACAGAAAGGTAAGAAGGGACTTTGCTGGGCTCTGCTGTTGGCTGTCCCTGCTTTTGAAGCAACCTTCTGTATGATCATTGTTGTTGAAGAATAACACCAGTGATCATACAGATGATCATTATTGTTATTCATCCACCTCCCCTCTGGTGGTGACTGAATGAACAGTGCGTCTCTCCCTCTCTGTGCATACCTCCCCAGGCTCTGGCACATTGAAGATCGACTTTGTCGGGGAGCTGAACGACAAAATGAAAGGATTCTATAGAAGTAAATATACATCTCCTACTGGAGAGATCCGCTACGCTGCTGTCACACAGTTTGAGGTGAGTGAGTGACCTCAGGGAAAAATACTTGAAGTTGCGTGTATTGCTTAACACTTTAGTTGTCTGTGTTGCAAAACAGTGAGGCATGCTAGTCATGTGGCTGTTTTTAGTATTCAGAGTGGTATCTCACACTTTGTTCTATTTGCTACTCTATATTTATGCTTGTCAAAAGCTGGCCAGTTAAGCATGGACACTGACCAGGACGCTTATATGATATAAGCCAACCCACTGTTCTTTGCAGGATATCAGGCTGTAATTTACTTGCAGGCTTTTCTACCTCAGTGTGTGTAGTTATAAGATAAAGAGCATCTTTCTTTATACAGATGCATGTTCACAGATTATTAAAAGTTTCTTGTAGACATAATCCCTATGTGTTTATCCTTCACACAAATACAGTTTGAATATGAGGTGGATGCACAGATTTAATATGCTGCTGAATGCTGAAGTAGGATCATGGTTGACTGATGACCTTTAGTTTAAAATTGTTGTATTTTTTGTGGGCAGTGTGAAATTTTCACTTTCCGGTTAAATTCTGCAAAAATAGCCTATAATAAATACAATGAAAGTATTTTGTGCATGCTATGGCAACAAGTTTTTCTTTATTTGCTTGCAGTAATTTGTGTTAACCACAGTCAGTGGTCGAGTGAGTTGACTACTGCTGAAAAGCCCAGTTGAGTGTGCTTTTCCTTATGTTGGACTTAAGACTTGTCAGGAAGCAGTTATTGCACTTAAAGTAACTTAACGAGTTGTCATCAACTCTTCTATTATCTTCACTTCACCTGACTCTTGCCTGCTCCTCTCCATATGTGAGTTTGTGAGGATGTGCACTCACAATAAAAGGGAAATAGAAAGAAGAAGCTGGCATGACCATAAATAGAATCAAAACACAGTTAAGATTTTCACACTGAGCTGTGAAGTGAAACAAATGCAAAAAAAAAAAAAACAACTATATAGATCTAATTTCTTATTTCTAATTTATCATTTTTCAGATTCTTCCTCACAATGAGGAATGCAACTTATTAATCTAAGAGTGGTATCTGAACAGTACTCCATATCTGCAGATACCCAAAGTCAAGGTATCTGTACCTTATTGGGACTGAAAAAGATGGATAGATGCATCTGTTGGATTCTCAGTGTTTCAGTCAGCTGTTCACAAAAAGGGAGTAGCTGGGTGACGAGTGAAAAGAGAGCTTGAGAGTGAAGTTCAAACATAGTTATTCTAATACTTTCATAGTTATATACTATGTCAGCCACTGCATGAACACCTTGCCAAGCTTGCTGATTTGGGAAAGATAGAAAATTTGTTAGCAGAAGCCTCCTTCTGAACTTTCAACCTGGAGAAGTTTGGTGTGTAAGGTGTTTCAGACCATATTAAACAGGAAAGCCCACATCACAGAGCACTAATCAAATGAAAGAGATAAGGTGCAATATGAGAGACATATTTAATATGCGTTTTGTCACTGTACGTGAACTGAAAATAAATGCAGCCTGGGCTTGTCTGGATCCAGCACACCTTGTCTCACATTCTGTCCTTTTCCCCTCTGCCCCTCACACTCCTCTTTCTCCAGGCCACGGATGCGCGCAGAGCTTTCCCGTGTTGGGATGAGCCAGCTATCAAAGCCACCTTTGACATCACTTTGACAGTTCCCAAGGACCGAGTAGCCTTGTCAAATATGGTACGTGTCATATGTTTACTCCTCCCTCTGAGAAAGTCCAGACCCCACGGTGGCCAAGTCATTCTCTGCTGCCAGGGTTCCTTTATGCGTGTGTGTTTCCCCTCCTTTCTCTTCCCTCTCTTTTTTTTTTTTCTGTGTAGCTTACATAACAGAGGGCAGACAGTCACTGCGTACTCTTCCTCTGGATAAATATGAGCAGCTCTATGTGAAGTCTGACTACTGTATACATACAATGAGCTTTGTCATAAGAAAAATGTACTAAATATGTGTTTATCTTATATACTGTTTTCTGCAACTTTAACTGAAGGACTTTACAGCTTAAATTAATCAGAAAACATCATCTGGCTATGATTATTTAAAACACAACACCCCTCCAGCTAACACGGTTCGTCTGGGCAGTGACCGTGAAGTTAAATTTGGCTCTTTCTGACAATGTAATACGAATGACATGAACGCACTCTGCCTTTCTTTAATAATGCCTTTCTTATGTTTTTTTTATGAGAGAGTAACAAATGTTGATAAATAAGTAGAAATTTTAAAGACAGTTGTAGCCATAGAACCCTAGATAATGGTATTAACTAAAACAAATGAAGATGAAAAAGGCTCATTGCAGACTGTCATGCAGATGAAATATGGGCTCAGCACAGACATAGGCTACTCTGTCTCTTGACCTTTTTGTGTCTACATACGTGCTGCAATTTATTTTCTCTGCACGTATGCTACGACCTCTAAAGTTCTGAGCAAGACAGTATTCTTTCTGCATTTGCAATGTGTGTCTTATTCAGTATTTTTTTTTTTTTAATGATGGTATATTTGTGAGCTGTTTACAAGACAAGGCTTTTGGTACAAACCGAAGGGTTTTGATTTAGTGCAACAGAAAGGTTAGGAAGTCAAAAAAGTACTAAAAGACTTGGCAAATTGTTGGGATTCTTATGGTATGATGCAGTATTGAGGTATCCCTGATGTACGACTGTGGTGACCTCTTGACTGACTACGATTGGGTTTAGTAGTTTCATCCTCTTCAGATATATTCGAATCACCTCATAACCATCGCTCTCTTATTGGTTCCACTCATAATAAAAAACTTATAGCGAAAAATCATCTGTATCATGCCACAGTGGTGGTGGGCCATGAATATTTTAGCATTTAGTGATGCTTTTTTGACTTTTTTAGTCCTTTTGTTATGCAACATTCCTGTTTGCCCACTGCTAAGGGAATAAAATCGCAAGGTTTTGTTCTGTAACAAAAAAGTGATGTTCTTCAGCAAAATGTTTTATGGTCTATGTCCACGGACTGTGTTTTTTGAGGTGGCATCAATTTTCCTTACAAATCGTTTACGGCGCTCAATGTCCTAATCACAGAAACACCTTCAGCAAAGAACTTTTTTTCCTGCTGTGCTTATGATGCTGTCAGTTAAAAATAGTTCTGGGACAGTGTTTGTCACTGTCAATTATCTCTAACCGACTAATCATAATCAACCAGGATTTACGGTACCAACGCTGTTGGCAATGGCCTAGGCAAAATAATTTGACCTGTTAATGAAAATCCACTAATTTACTATCTAACAATAAGTGTTGGGTATTTATTTTTAAAAGCAGTTATGGCACTAGATTACTGCCATTAATCACATTACAACATTACCTTCTGAGAACAGGTACTTTTGCATTACTAAAAATGAATACCCCTTTGAAATTAGCTTGCGCTTGTTGAATATATTCAGAGTCTAATGGCTTTAAGTCATAGTGAGTTTGGCAGATATTGGCAGCATCTCTTCCACTATATAACCAGCAACAAGCTTGTTAATTTCCCTCAGAGGGACAGCTTTAGCGGTTGCAGTTTGGGAGCTGTAGTACAGGCATTATTCTCCTCCTCAGCAGGTCTCACCATCTTTGCTGTGGGGCTGTGCTTTGCTTTCAGGTGCTTTTTCAAAATGTAAAGTAGAACTCCTTAGCAGCTAAGAGGCACTTATTATAACCCTAGCACAAGATAATGCAAATACTTTAACTTGATATCATGCTAGTTGACTTAAATGCACTCACTGATACAGCTCTAAGATTGAATGCGTTCCACCATGCAGGAAGAATCAGAATCAGAATACTTTATTAATCCCAGAGGAAATTATGTGGTCACAGTTGCTCCAAGACAGTAAGAACAGTAATTAACAAGTTTAAATACCAATATTAAATAATACAATATATTAAAAAAATTACAAAATATTACAAATGGCTCTAATAACACAAATAACTCTAATATATAAATATCCCAATATATTACACAAAATTGAAGATAAGTTGAATTGAGGTGCCCCTCTTATCATACTGCCTTTATTATATTAAGGGTGTACAGTTGTTGTAGTGTCTACTTGTGCTTTAGATGGAGGAGTTGTACAGAGAGAGCCACAGGCAGGATTGATTTCCTGTGTCGTTCAGTGGTGCATTTGGGTAATCTCAGTCTCTCACTGAGAGTTCTCCTGTGACTGGACAGCACGTCATGGAGTAGGTGGGAGGTATTGTCCACCTTAACTTGGACAACATCCGCCTCTCCGACACCACCTTTAGAGAGTCCAGCTCCATCCCCACAACGTTACTGGCCTTGCAGATCAGTTTATTGAGTCTGTTGGAAGAAGATGGAAGGAGAGAGAAATATTGCAAATGCATCAGCAATTTTTTTCTTTTCTCACAAAACAGGGAACATAGAATTGTAGTAACATGTTTATCAGTAATGGACTACTTTTTAAAAAAATTAAGTAACTAATTATTTGAATGGCAAAACTAATGCGTTAGAGCAAACAATGCTTCAGCACAAAAAACTGCTATTTCTGCAAATAGACCCTTATTTTAGTGTCATACAGCAACACACACAGTTCAGCCATATTCACTTTTGGTAATAATTAGTTTTTAATGGGATTACTCCACATTGTGGATCTTTCTTCTCTCCAGAATGTCATTGATCGAAAGCCACACTCAGATGATGAAAACCTTGTGGAAGTCAAGTTTGCCACCACACCCATCATGTCCACCTACCTTGTAGCTTTTGTCATTGGTGAATATGACTATGTGGAGAGTCAGTCATCAGATGGCATAACGGTACGCGTCTATACACCAGTTGGAAAGGCAGAACAAGGGAAATTTGCACTGGAGGTAAGCATGTTGTTGAAACATACTGCATTTACAGAACTGTACCCGACCTCTCAGTGTATTCACTAGATGTTTTGACCTTTATATTAAAAAGTTTATGGCCATAAGTAGAGTGATTGACTAATGGAGAAAACAGACAAATTTACCAGCATTTGTATGATGGTGGATCTGTTGGATTCTTTGTTTCTTATGTTGTGCCGCTGCACAGACGGACACACAGGACAGGACATAAATTCTTCTCCATTTATATTCTTCTAATCTTTGTACCTTTTATTGCAGGTTGCAACTAAGACCTTACCTTTCTACAAAGACTACTTCAGTGTTCCGTATCCGTTGCCTAAAATTGATCTCATAGCTATTGCTGATTTTGCTGCTGGTGAGTAGCTTTAAATTCTTCAATTTGAGAGAGTGTGGAAATGTTTAAAGTGAGAGTGAAACACTTTCTTCTTCCTCCCATTCAGGTGCCATGGAAAACTGGGGCCTTGTTACCTACAGGTACGCTTTATAGAACATCAAAGTAAAATATTTTAATTAATAACTAAATTCAGAGTGAGTGTGTGTGCAATTACTTTTAGTATTTATAATGAATAGTCATATAATAATGGCACAACTACAAGCAGATAAAGTCTGTCTCCACCCAGGTTATAATCTTTAGAGGCAGTGGACACTGTGGTCAGATGTGAGATTTTTCAGCTCTGTTTACTGTCATTGTAAATTTAATGTCTTTGAGTCTTGGACTGTTAATCAGAATAAATGAGTAGTTTGAAAATGTTTCCTTGAACTCTATGAAATTGTGGTTTGCAGTTTGCGCTGATTAAACATGAGAGTAATCAGGCTTTAACAGTTGTTAGTCTCATTGAAAAAATGGCACTTTTTTTCTTTATGACTGACGGCTCTAATGGCTTTGTAATTGCTTTGTGGTTAGCTGAATGTGCCGCCACCTGTTAGGTATTCAGCTTCTGTCTGATTAGCACAGAGCAGCATTCATCTACCATCCTCACTCAACTAGATGCCAAATGTCTTGATAAAACAGCGCATATGCTGATGGGACTGCAGACAGATGACAGAGGAGAAAGGTGCCGGTTGCAGACAGATCGTTGACCTTTAGCCGTTTTTGTGGTAACCTTGAGTTTATGCTGTTTTTCCAGGGAGACGGCATTGCTAATTGACCCGAAGAACTCCTGCTCGTCCTCCAGGCAGTGGGTGGCACTGGTGGTTGGACATGAACTCGCCCACCAGTGGTTTGGAAACTTGGTCACCATGGTAAACAGTCATAACCTGACACCAGCTATACATGCAACAGAAAATTATGTATTCATATTTGAAAAACCTTTGTTAAATTTGTTAAAAGTTTTCAAAATACATATATTATCTTATGTTTTATAGAACTGTCTGATAGCTGGATGAATGGATAGATATCCAGAAGTATTATAAATGTGGAATTTCAGTGTGTAGTGAAATTCCAGTCTACAGTTAACATAGTTTTGGGTACTGTTTGATTGCTGTGGTCTGACGTTTAGTTTGGAAGATGAGCTTTGTGAACTGGGGTTGCAAAGATATGAAGGAACTTTGTCCATAATGGAAAATAAATGAGTGTCTCAGTACATAAATGTTTTGTTTTGTTTTTTATTTTTTTAACTTGGGGAAACTCATTGTGCTTCAGGAATGACTATAATTTGGTTGTGCTCCATTTAGTTTTGAAGGACTTGGGAGGACAGTGTCGTCTTAGTGCCTGTTTGTGTTTGTATGCAGGAATGGTGGACCCATCTGTGGCTCAATGAGGGATTTGCATCCTGGATTGAGTATCTCTGCGTGGACCACTGCTTCCCAGAATATGACATCTGGACTCAGTTTGTCTCAGCCGACTACACCCGCGCTCTGGATCTGGATGCACTAGACAGCAGCCATCCCATAGAGGTGAGCTTTGAAATCAAAGACAAGAGAGCAGGGAGTCACATTTGAAAACTCTTGTCTGTTTGGAGGAATTGTGGAAAGAACCACCAGGATGTAGGCCCACATTTTATAGCTGCAGTTCACATAAAATGGACATCCCACTGAATCTTTTCTTAATTACTGAGTGTGTTGAAGGGCAAATATTAGCTAGATATGTTAAGGTTGGTATATATTGCTATGTATGAGCTACTATCAGCTTTTTAACACCAATTTATGGTTTTGTGTTTTGCTCTTAAGGTGAATGTAGGCCATCCATCAGAGGTAGATGAAATCTTTGATGCCATCTCCTACAGCAAAGGAGCATCTGTGATCCGCATGTTGCACAACTACATCGGAGATGAGGTTTGTTGTCTGACATGCTGTCTAGCATTGTTTCCAATTTGATATTTAATATTTATCAATGTACTTGTCTTTCTCTTTCTTTGAAGGACTTTAGGAAAGGAATGAACACCTATCTTTTGAAGTTCCAACATAAAAATGCATCAACAGGTGAACACATGCAGGAAATAGTTTTCCTTCATATGAAGTTATTGTGTGGAGTCTACTCTTCTGACTTCTTCCTGTCTCCCACAGAGGACCTATGGGACTGTCTGGAACAGGCCAGTGGGAAACCCATTGCTGCAGTGATGGGTTCATGGACCAAGCAAATGGGCTTCCCCATAATAGTAGTCGACCAGGAACAGGTGAGCTGTTTAATCTGATTGCTTTACTCAATATCACACAGTTATATTTGTTGAACTGCTTGTGATCAAAAAGTAAACAGACTACTCCTGAAGTTACAGTGGCTGGTTGATTTCGGAACTCAGTTAAACCAAGCATTGTTCATAAACAGTGTATTTTTCCATGCTCTACAAAGTGACTACCCAGTGACATAAAGAAATGACACATTCATTCTGCACCTGCAATTTGATAGTTCAGTGCTTGTGACATTCATTGACACCCTGACCATGATATTATTTACAGCAAGGTGATGACCGGATCCTCAAGATATCGCAGAAGAAGTTCTGTGCCAGTGGACCACATGATGGTGAGTGTTTGTGTCAGATACTACTCGTCAAAACTGTTTAAAAATGTAACATTTTTAACAGATTTACCAGATCCACTAGATGCAGTGGTTTACAGATTCACTTGGCAAGTGAAAGGTCGCTGGTTTGATTCCAACCCCTTCAGGGTTGCGTCAGGAAGTGCATCCAGCTTAAAAATCTGCCAAATCTAAACAAGTGGAGCTGCCTGCTGTGGAAACCCCTTGTGACAAGAGAGCAGCCGAAAGTAGCTAGCTATCTAAATGCAGACCTAGGGTTACTTTTTATTAAGTTATTTGACAAAAAAACCAAAAACAAAGCACCCTTTTTTTTTTTTTTGTTCTCATTTTGC
>VUQS01033587.1:15051-30039 GCA_015108495.1 Heterochromis multidens
TGAGTCTCATCTTGCTGTGGTGGCTCCATAATTTGTCTGCTGAACAGGAGAAAACTGCCCCAGCTGGATGGTCCCCATTAGTATTTGTACCAGCGAAGACCCCAAATGCAGCAAGCTCAAGATTCTGCTGGATGGACCGGAGACCACCGTCACTCTGAATGCCGTTGGCCCAGACCAGTGGATCAAGGTGAGGCCGTTGCGTTGAGTTTACCTAAGCAATATTATCCTGGACTTAAAATGAAGCCAACACCAAAGAGGTAAAATACTTCAGGTCCTCTAATGGCCACTTAAAGCTGGCACCAAAAACGAGTCAGTTACAATAGACTCCCAAGTTAAAACGCCAAACTTTACAACAGATAACACATGTTTACAGCCATGTGCAAAAAATCGGTTTTGGACTCTGCCAGTTTCTGTCTTTATGACAAGTGTACAGGGGTTACAGGGGTTAAAATAGGATTGTGGCTGCTTTGAGGCTGACACAGGTTGCCATAGCCAGCAAGAGTCTGCTAGATGTCTTCGCTAATTCAAGTCACTGAACTGGTTTGTGGTGGTGTTATCATTAGGAGCATTTTAATGCTGTTATCTGACAAATACTATTGTCTACTCTGGGGTTATTGTACTAATGGCCCATCTAATAATCTAAGTTTCTTCTACAGTTTTGCTGAGTGAGGTCATAGTATTTTATCTTTACATTACTTATACTTAATTAGTATGTCTTTGTGCATTGCATGGCCCCTTCTGGCTCCAGAAAAACAACATGTTAGCCAACATGTTTGATGTTAGCCAGAATGCTAACATCAAAGCTTCAAAATGAGACTTTACAAACTGAAGGGCAATATCACCATGGTCATCTTTTATATACGTTACAGTTATATATCAGTTTTCCCTTAGATATTTGAGTACTTTATCAGAGGTGGCAATATTAAATTAGTAAATTTAAGCCATGTAACAAATAATTTTTATAACTGTCAAATGTGCATTTTCTACTCTTGCAACAGCTGCAGACTGAGTTTAAGAATTAATGAGTCGTGAGAGAAGATGCCTTAGTCTGTCGTCTTTTCATTAAAAGTAAAATGTCAAAGTTGAAACCAAGTTCACTGTCTTCAGCTGGAAGAAACAGCTGTAGAAGATGTGATAATCACAGATTCACACAACAGTTTTTCTATGAACCCGAGTTTCTCTAGGCACCCAGTTCACTGTCAAAGGAACAACTATATTTATTTTGTGTTCATTAGAATAATGACTACAGTGTAAATTGGCAAGAACAAGGATGGACTTGTTTAACCTCTTATGGTGTGACTTGCAAATTAGTGCAGCTGCTGCAGTCTGTTTTAAAGTTCCTCAGGAAGTAAGCACTATAAACACAGGACTTTAAATGGACCAGTGCTTCACAGCTGATGCATACAATGTCTTGAATTCCCATTGCTCCTAGATTTAACTATAGGTATCCAATACAGTTTAGAGCCAGTTTTGATGGAAGAGGTGGAGAATAGGGTTTGGAGGACTGCTATTCTCTATTCTCTCATTTTTGTTCACCTAAAAGTGTGAATTAACAGTGTTGGCGATAAATTCACCCACCACACGAAGCTTATTGTTGATTAAGCTCTTGAATGTTTGCATTCGTTCTGATAGTGTTGCATTTTAAGCTGTGCTGGTACTCAGCACTCAGTCTAAAGGGTAAAAATGGTAAGACAAAAAAATTTCCCACAGTCTGACTCAGACTTGTCTTTCTGTGTTGTACAGATCAACCCTGGCACCGTGGGCTTCTATCGCATCCAGTACAGCTCGTCCATGCTGGAGAGTTTGCTCCCAGGCATCAGAGACCTCAGCCTGCAGCCTGTGGACCGACTGGGACTGCAGAATGACCTCTTCTCCCTCGTAAGACACATACACACACAAAGCTGGGGGAAAAAAAACAATTAAAGAATAGCATTTCCTTCATTTTGTTCATTGTAGAATGTAATCAGCTACAAGGCTAACTGCTTTTCAGTGTAGAAAGGAAATCCACTCCCTTCCAGAGTAAACAGGCACCTGGTTTGAAGTACAAGGGAGCAGGAAGACTGAAACTAAAATGTGTGACATGAAGGTGGAGAAACAAAGTCAAACAAGTACAACTTCAACCTGTTTCTCATTATTAGATTTATTTATTGCATGATCTGAAATTATATTTTTACCATGGAGTTGTGGCATCAAAGACAAAGGATGTGGCTTCTTGGGAAGAATGAGTGGATCTAGCTAATAAGGCTCATTGTTGTTTATTGTCCTGCTTTGCGTTTCTTTTCTAGAACCAGCCCATTTATTGCGTCTTTAATCAGCACAACAGTTTTTAGCTAGAAAAAAGAGAGACAAATATGTTTTTGTCTGATGATCGATCAGTCTTTTAACACTATAAACTTCCATTAGGTAACACAGTGTGCCTCTGTATGCCCACATAGATATTTCACTCAAAATCATTAATGGTTTATGATGAATGATTCCATTAATCATTGTCATTTACGACGTTTATGAATATTTATGAACATCTTGTGGTATTAGACGAAAACAAATGTTCGTGTGTTAAAGGTCAAGGACAGATAACATTACTGCGTGTATAAGCAGGGGTAAAAGTGGGATTTGGCAGTTATGGGAACCCTAAGATTGGGTGTAGCGGTGCACCGTGAGGAAAAGAATTACCTAGAAATAAGTCGTGTAATAACTTTTGTGAGCCCCAGTAGATTTTTCTTTGTACACTAGATGTGATCAGCTGACCCGTGACTCTGAGATTCACTGCTTTTTATGGATTTAACTAACTGAATTCAGCAAGATAGAAGCAGATGTTTCACAAGCTATATGTCTGATTTCCAAACCCTAGACACTAAAGATTGTGTACATTCAGTGAATTTGTGGTTGACTCATCACCTTAAATATAAATTGATGTCTGTGACCCTTGATGTAAACTAACATTGACCATTTCACCTCAGTAGTGCAAACTAACCAGTTTAACCTGCACTAAACTTAGTGCCTAGTACAGTATTTCCTATAATCTTTGAATAACTATTTTTTGAATAATTATTTTACTTCAGTTTGTTTGCAAGACATGTCACAAAAACATAACTTCAGCAACACATCATGTGTAGATCAAATAACTGATTTAAAAACTTTAAAATGAATTAGGACAATAAGATTTAAATTTCCAGTTTATGAAATGTCACTTGCTGAGCAGTCCTTACCTTGGAAAACAATCTTACAACTTCCGTACATCTTTCTCCATCTCTGTCACACATTGTTTTTTGTTTTTTTCCTCCCTGGGAAATACAGCAACTATACGCTTAGCTAGCAGACACATTTTTTGACTAACTCCATAGAAACATTTTGTTTATTTGTTGAGCTATTTAAAATTACCTGCTACTTATGCTCACTCTTCTTCTATAAGGCTAGCTAGATGATAAAGTACTGCAACCACAACTTTCTTCTTTAAGAAGAAAGTTCTCATCTCTGTGTCTTAGACCAGAGACTAGAAGGAAAAAGGAATGTGTTGAAGCTGTAAGTGAGCCGTGGGATGTCATTATTTTCTTATTACTGAGCAAGTATCTTCATGTTGTTACTGGATGGAACTCCGGGCTGCAACACATGAAAAATTAACTCATTCAACAGTAATATGCATTAATCTGCCTGTGAGATTTAAATACTCATTAAGTGAAGGTGCTGGAACACCGTTCCAGATTGTTCTAACCCCTGACTATAAGATTTAATTATTTGTTAACACTTCGTGTTTTGGAACCAAAAGCTGATGGCATGTGAATTTCCAACCTGACTCGGTTGTGTTGTAACAAATGAAATTCACTGGCGAACTCTTCATTCATCCTCTGCGTCCTTCCCACTGGCTCAACACAAAGTGGTTTTAGATTAATGTCACACCTTTATGCTTCCCTTTTTACTCTTACACAATCTGTAACATTATCAAAGGATTGGAATTTTTCTGAACTTTTATTGCAGTCAAATTAGGTGTTGACACCATGTCAGATAGGAGTAGTGTTCAAAAGATCAAACAGCATCTGATCATAAATCTCTCTTTATTTGTCCTGTTTTGAAACTGAACAGCACAACTTGTTTAGTCTGTCTTCATTAAACTCAAACTTAATAGTTTTGTGTATAAAAAGAAGCTCATGTGGACGAGTTGGCTGTATGGTGGCAAAAATGACATGTTTATTCACATTTCTTCTCTTCTGGAAACCTATTGTAACCCTGACTTCAAGCTTACCAAGAAACTTACCTGACACACAGCCACTTCACTGGAAAAGCATTTCTTCTGACCCTGAGGCAGTTAAGGAAATGGATTAATGTTTCTTAGAAGAAAATCCATTCTTTGTTTTCTACGAAATGCTTTATAGTGGGTGTTATTCATATTTCCATTGTTGCACAACTTTTCCTTTGCTTATGTGCTACAAAACCCTGTAGTTTGAGACTTAAAATGTGATTATAAAGGCAATTTTGTACAGCAACCCTTTACCTTTAAAAACTATATCATCTTCCTTAACCCTTTAAAGGCCAGACCAAGAAAAAAAACAACGAAAACAAATTTTTTATTTAAACAACCCCATAATTTTTTAAATAGAGTCCTCTACCAAACAGTTGAGATTGCTGTTTATGGTAAAACTCAGAATGCATAACCAGATTAGTGAAAATCAAATACAGTTCTTGAACTCTCTTAAGTCTTCTCAGCAAAAGCCATAAACCTTCCTCATGTTTGTTAGTGCAACAGAACCACCTGCAACAGCAAGTTTTGGAACATTAGAACCCCTTTATTTCTGGGGGTATTTTGCAAAGCATTGTTGGTGTGCATTCAAGTCAGGGAACATATTGCATTTCTGGGATTTACACCTTTACAAAGCCTTTGGACAGAGGTAGCACCATTCCAGCCTGTCACACTGAAGTGGCAGATGTCTGTACTTGTGCCAACACACATCTGGTAGTGGTTGTGAAGGGTCTTGGGATGTATCGCTGCTTCTGAAACAACATTTCGTTGAGAGGATGATGATGATTGGTCAGCTTTAGAGGCTGGCATATTGACTTGCTTAAAATTGTGGGCAGTTGCAATCAAACCCTTTTAAAAGATATTGGTTTCTTGTTCAATAGAGCACAGTCTCTCTTACAGACAACCCAGCAGTCTGAAATGCATAGTTAAAAAATACACTATATTGCCAAAAGTATTGGCTCGTCTGCCTTCACATGCATATGAACTTGAGTGACATCCTATTCTTAATCCATAGACTTTAATATGATGTCAAAAAGAAAAACCCAACATGACAAACCGTGCACTGTTAGAATGCTTGTAATATGTCAGGATACTAACATATGCCAGTTAGAATTACCCATAATGGCATACATCCACATATTTTTTTTTCTAGACATTTACCATATTTAAGTTTTTTTTTTAAAGATATATTTTTTCCTCTAGTATATGATGACATAAGATCAAATTTGATGTTAACAACAATAAATGTTCATAAGATTTTTTTTTAATCTCATCAAAGTTGTAAATTGATCATCTTGGCACCGCAACTTTTACCCCTAAATGACAACTCAACCATTTGGTTGAGCATGTTTTTAGATGACAAAGATATAAAACTTATAATCATACTTATGAAATTATTTTAGCATTAATTTAATGTAATAGAATTAAATTTATCAAATAAACACCAATAAATGATCAGAAGAGTTTTTATTTCTTTGTAAATAGGGATTTTCAGTTGCACTAGCTTCAGGTCACAACCTTTACCATAAAGGGCCAAATCAACCATTTGATAGAGAATATTTTTAGAAAATTATTTGACCTTTATAAAACTTTTTTTTTTAACTTATCATGTTACTTAATTCTGTTCAGTAAAGTTTCTGACTTAATGCCACGCCATAAAATGTACCTAACTTTGAAATTTTCAGTAAACAGTCCACATTTCTAGCATTTCTTTGTCATTGCTAACTTCCTGTAAGGAAGCCAACTGAAAAGGTCTACCACTTAAAGACAGATCGACATCCAGTGGATTTTTTGAGAATAACAGATCAAAACCAAGTGGTGGAGATGGATCAAACAGGTTAAGTTAATTTCAGTGCATGTTTCAGAAAGATATAGGGGCTCAATTTGTGCTCTACCAAATGGTTGAGCAGAGCATTAAAGGGATAAAGCACAAGGCTTTCATTCTGCTGGAATTTGTTCATTTCTAATTAATTTGTGGCCTTAGTCTCGTGCAGGGATGATCAGCACAGTGGAGGTACTGAAGCTGATGGAAGCCTTCGTCAATGAGCCCAACTACACAGTGTGGAGTGACCTCAGCTGCAACCTGGGAGTGTTGTCTTCGCTGCTGTCTCACACTGACTTCCACGAGGAGATCCAGGAGTTCATCCGGGACCTCTTTACTCCCATTGGCCTCAAACTCGCCTGGGACAGCAAACCAGGGGAAGGTGAGGAGACATTGTAGAGAGACGGCAATCAGGGTGTTCAAATCTTACTTAGTCTCAACTGCATACCTTTCCTTTTTATTAATATTTAAATAAAGAGAATTTGTTAGTGTCTTTTTCAAATTTGTTTAAAGTGCAGCAATTTATTTAGAGTTGGCAAGTATATTTGACATCTAAAAATGTCTGCAATACCTTACTATACAGCAGTAAAAAAACTGCTTTTCTTTTATTTATTTAATTTAATTTTTATCCTGTTATCAGATGAGCTTTTCCATTACTGAACTTACTGACCTATAACTAAACTTGTAGCTGTTGTCCCAGGTTCTGCTTTTGTTTCCACTGTTATCTTCCTGCTTTTGAGACAAGTTGAATGAGATGGACTGACCTAAATTGGTCCGAAGAAGCTCTCAGTCCATGAGGAAGAGGAATGGAGTAACCTGAGGGTGATCTTTGTGTGCTGCAGGTCACCTGGATGCTCTGTTGAGAGGTCTGGTTCTGGGTAAACTGGGTAAGGCAGGACACAAACCCACACTGGAAGAGGCCCGGCGGAGATTCAAGGACCACGTGGATGGCAAGCAGATTTTACCTGCAGACCTGAGAAGTCCAGTAAGTTGAGCAATCAGTGAAAACGTGGTACTTACAGCCACTTTTAAACCGAAACTCTGAACATAACCTGCTCCCAACCAGGTAATGTGTTCAGCATAAGTTACCCTGGTGATTTAGAGAGGTAAAAAGAGAGCCACTTTCCTGACACAGAAAACTGACTTTAAGCTCGACACAGCTCACTAACCCATTAATCTGGCATTATAGTACACCCCATCAGCTCGTCTTCTGAAACAGGCTGTCTTAATTTTATTCCATTGTGCTCGTCATGACCTTATTAGGAATATCTACTCTCTGTGATATCGTACAGAACCAGCAGTAGAAAGAAAACAGTTTGATGCCTGAGGTTTTGTCTCTCAGGGATTACTTGTATGTACACTGACTTGTTATTTAAACCTTCTGTTATGTTTAATATGAGCATCTAACAGCACATAGTATATGGAAACCACGTGAAGTTCCAAAGTAAAGAAATGATGATGCTTTGGACTTATTTCCATGTATTTATAAAGTTGACTTCCAAGACAGTGCTGCTCAGCTGAGCCTGCTGCCTTTTCACAAACTATGAGAAGTGTCACAGACAAGGTTCGATTGTGTAAATTTGGGTAAAATAAGACATGTGCTGGTCACGTGACCCTGGATCAGCTGATTTTGATAAAAATGCCATTCAGTTTTATAAGGTGATTATCTCAGGGTGGATGAAAAGCTTTCATATGCGGAGTCAGCGTCAGTTGGTGATTAGAAAACACAGGCCATTGGGGAATAAAAACACACAAAAAGACCACAGTATAGCAGCATTATCATACTACAGTGGTTTCAATTAAATATTATTAAAGGATAATGTCTGAGTATCATTCTGCCTGCCTTTTCTCTCCCCAGGTGTATCTAACAGTATTGAAGCATGGCGATAGTGCCACACTGGACACAATGCTGAAGGTAAAACTGTCGGGCACATAACGCTCAGTTTCTCGCACACTCTCCATCTTACACTGTGAATGTTTGAATGATGTTTTCTGTGTGGACCCATAACATGATTTGTGGGTTATTAGTTTAATGAATTGTGTTTATTCTTATTTGTAGTTTGAGAAATTGTAATGTCTGTAGCTGCATTTTAAGTCATTTAGTTCCAATAATTCCAAAGGAGTTTGATGTGAGTGACTGTACTTGAGCGATCACTGTCATACTGTGTCTGTGTCACTACTCCCTCAGCTCCACAAACAAGCAGACATGCAAGAGGAGAAGAATCGAATCGAGCGAGTGCTCGGTGCCATCTCAGCCCCCGATCTCATCCAGAAAGTCCTCAACTTTGCCCTCTCGGTACACAAGACCTTTTTACTACATGCTTGCAAGTGTAGTTTTGTTTCTCAGGGGGATACAGGAAAATAAATTAATTTAATTTACTTGTAATCATGATCAAAGAAGACTGTTTTTTTATTCATGTAGCCTGGCTTAAAGATTATAGTGGGTAAAAATTGGATTCTTGGCCTTAGAAAAGTGCTGAATTTGGGTCTAAAATACCTATTTGTGCTGAATTTACTGTCAATATCTCACCTAAAATTTAATTACAAAGTACTAAAATTAAAAGTGCTTCACATAAAAACTGGAAGTCAAATAAAACTGATAAAATTAGATGTTATGCTTTCTTGTTACAGTACCAAAAGATTTGAGAAGTTGTAGAAGCTCTGTGCGGTGATTCTCCAGCTGCAGAGTGGCACAGCTGCCACAGACCAGCATGGCTCCTGTCAAACACCACTACAGCTAATTTTTTTTTTTTTTTCCTCCTTGATCCGGTCCCCAACAGGAAGAGGTACGTCCCCAGGACACGGTGTCAGTAATCGGAGGAGTGGCAGGAAGCAGTAAACAAGGGCGGAAAGCTGCCTGGAAGTTTGTCAAAGATAACTGGGAGGAACTTTATAACCGCTACCAGGGAGGATTCCTCATATCAAGGCTTATCAAGGTAAAGAAAAGGAGAACACATCTTGCTTCTGATTTATTTACAGTTTCCTTGGGTTCTCTGATTATTTCACTGTAAGATGATTATTTTTTTAACCACATGTTCCAGCACAATAATCATGACTCAGAAATAAGTAGCTATTTAGGTTTTGTCTTATTTTTCTGCACAAGACAGCTTGACTTTACATTATCTTATTTTTGTTTTAATATCATAAGCTGGAACTTGTGTTCTGTCATGCTACAAATACTGAAGTTTTATTTGTTTCTGGTCAGCTCACATTTGTCTTGTTCATCTGTCTTTGCAGCTCACAGTTGATGGATTCGCTATTGATAAAATGGCTGCTGAAGTCAAGGTGAGAGCTCCTCCTTACAGGATTTAATGACCTTTTCCCTATAGATGGTACTTTTAAGAAATAAATGGTAAATGGACTGCTTCTTATATAGCGTTTTTCTACTCTACTTGAGCACTCAAAGCACTTTGTACATGTCTCATTGACTCATTTGCACATACATTCATACAGGCACTTTTTTTCTATGTCAAAGTGCTTTCTATCTAACATTCATACACATTCACACTCTCATTGGAGAGAGTTGCTCTCCAATGTGTTCATTGGAGAGCAACTTGGAGTTCAGTATCTTGCCAGACTTTGCTACTTTGGCATGCAAACTGGAGCAGCCAGGGATCAAACCACCAACCTTCTGAGTAGCAGATGACTTGCTCTACCTCCTGAAAATGTATCATTTATTTTGAAAAGGTTTAAATCTCACTTTGCATTTTAAATCTAAGTACAGTAATGTTTAGGAGTCCTTTTCCATAAGCCTGCATTAACATCAGTTTGACCATGAGGTGGCAGAATGCCCTCACCTTTACACACTTAGTAATGACACACATCAAGTTCAGGTTAACATTTTAGCAAACAGTTGCCTAATTACACAAAAACAGAAGCATTAAAATCTCATTACTATAATGAAAGATGTAGTGTGAGAGGAATGGGAAATGCGCATTCAGGAGGCAGCATCAGGATGAATTTACTTAATAATACGATGGATAAAGTGCAAAAAGGGTTACTTACTACTTATTTTTAGCCATTTTGAGCTTTTTATTTAATTGTGTAGAGAAAAACGTCTGTCTCTAGTTGACATAGAGTCAAAGATTTTTGTTGAAGATTTTGGATATCTGGGTTTATTACACCTAAAAGATACAGTGTGTAAAATCTCACTGCTAGATGTCAGTAGATTGCAGTCAACTGAATTCTGTTTGCTTACCCCTTGCAATTCAGATGCACAATCCTAGCTACAGTGGCCGCTGTAGGACAAACAAGTCTGGCCACCATTCATCTGTAGTTAGTGTAGGCTGTCAGTCCGCTGTTTACCTCAGCTGTCAGTATGCCGGGTGTCCACGTCTATTTACTCTGGAGGAGGCTGTAAAACTTTGTGAAAGGAGCCAGATATGAGTTGATGAGTCAGTGAAGCTCACTTCAGCGATACTGAGGTGAGTTGTTGAGGATATCCTGAACTTTTCTGCCGGTAAGCACTGCTATTTTTTCTGCTGTTAGCTGCTATTAAATTGGAAGTGGATCTAACATTGATGAACTGTCATATGATGTGAGAATGTAATCAAACTGTTTATCAGAGGAAAAGTGTGATTTTATTTATTTATTTTTTGTGTGTGTGTGTTTTAGGACACTCGAGCCTAACATTAGCTGGCATAATGTTAGTTTATAACTATAATGTTGTTCTTGTTTAGCCGGTTTGTTGTCAGCTGTCTGGAGACGGGAGGGTCGCGTGTCTAATCTGCTGACAATGCTGGGAATAAATAAGCATGTTTATGCATGTTTTTGTGTGTTAGAGCCTTGTTCAGAAGATGAGGCTTGCTGTGAGTAGGAAGAGCATGAGGTGGAAATATACATGTACAAATGTTAAATGGTCATATATAATTTGAAAGAGCTATTTGTGATCTTTATATTAATAATTAATTTTACTTTTAGTATAAGTTAGTATTAGTATAGTATAATCGCATAGTAAAAAATGCGATTAGGCAGAATGGAAAAGTCCATCTTGGCCACTGTATTCAAGATGGCGGGGCAACATGGCGGCTTCCACAAACCGGTTTTTAATGGATTAATTCTAAATTTATGAGAACGCATCAATTTGTTGGAAGATGTAATTACACACTAATCAATGTATATTTGAGTACAGCATTCTTTTTTCTATTAAATAAAAAATAAATTACTTACTGTACCTTTAAATCATGTAAAGCTGTCAACAACCAAAAAATAGTTGTTTACATGAGAAACCTCGTTCTAAAAAAACTTCAAAATGTAGATGGGAATGAAACTCCAAAATTTGGTCTAAGTGCTACAGAAGTAGGGATGCACCAATCCAGTCAGATACAGATCCCTTGGCTGTGGGTATATGCTGATACAGAGTACCAGTCTGATACCAGTGTTAAATTAATGAGCTGTATTCCTCACTGTGAGGAAGAGAGTGAGAATCACTCTTATGTAGAAGGAAACATCAGGCTTGACCTAAACATTGTGCTTCTAACTTTTTAAAATAAAATGTAAATACTAAATACATCAAAGAATTAACATTCACTGAATTGCTATTCATCAGTTAAATAATAAATGACAGTGGGCCAGGATAAATACAATGGAAAAATAAAGTGTACTGGTGGTGTTCATCTCATTTATTTACACTAGTCTCATTTAAGCTCAAAGTGAAAGTCGTTAGGCATGTTTACTGTCACAGTAGATTCTCCTTTTTCTTCCTCACACATATTGTGTGTAGAGCTACCAGGAGACAACTGGAGTGAAATAATATTTAACTGAGTTATCGTGTTAGGTTACTGTAAGTGTAATAAAAGCTCTAAACATGTGTTCAAGTGTCATTCTACACTGTCCCTGAAAGTAAGTGAAAGTAAATGAGCAAGAAAGAGAAGAAGCCAAAGCTTGACTCATCTCAGCTTTCCAGTCATGCCTACTCACTTGACCACCGTGTGCAGTTAAGTAAAATAAATAAATAAATAAACTTTGGGAAACATGCAAATAAAAGCTGTTGATGTAGTTGAAATGAAATGCCTCCAAAATGTCGGACACTTTACTGTTAGTGTGCCCTCAATTTAAATATTTTCGGTTTCATAATCTAAACTGTGCACTCTTGAAAGCTACTTTGATTTTAAATATATGGCTTAATCTTATGTATGTAACAGGAGTTAAAGGTTTGTCCTCCTTTCTGCCCCTGCAGAGTTTCTTTGAGAGTCACCCGGCGCCAGCGGCCGAGCGTACCGTTCAGCAGTGCTGTGAGAACATCCTCCTCAATGCCACCTGGCTGAAGCGTGACGCAGAAGACATCCACCAGTATCTACTCCAGCGCAAAGCACCCCCCGTCTGAACCACCAACCCCATCGCCCCAAGCCCCCACACCCCATTACAGACCAGAGCGGGAGACCAGAGGGTACTTTGCGGCAGGCTTCATTTCTCTAAAGAAACTGCAAGAAACAAGAAGACAAAGCCAAGAATTTAACAGTGTGTTGGAAACACAGACTCTTTTTACGTTAACAAGCAAAATCCATTTTAAACAGCCCAGGAATGTAGTTTTACCCCCATTCTGTCCACGAGCAGATAACCCATCTGTTAGTCAGCACGCAACTTTAAGTCGCACAAACACCACGTCCCTCGAAATGATCACTAACCCTGCTAACTTACTCACATGACCAGCCCGTAAGCACACCTTCGTCCACCCCTGCGACATAGCTGAGAAAACTGTGAACCTCGTCCCTTTTTCCTGCTGTCAGCCATTCTGAATGCATGAAGTGTTAATTCTTTTTTTTCCCCCTGCATTTGCTGCTTCAGTTATATCAGTTAGTCCTCCTCGTTCTGATACTTTCCCACGTCCTTGTTTCTCTCACACACTCCTCCCTGTCTTCCTTCGCTTTTGGGCGTTGTGATTGGGTAAAAGCAGAAAGCACCTGGGCAGAATGGGGTTAATAACAGTAGTGTGTGTTGTAGTTTCCAACAGCACTGATTCTCCAATGCTAATAAATGGTTAGGACGAGGCGAGCAACGCTAGCATGGTACTACATTGTAAACTGTATAATGCAAGCATCATTTTATTTTTAAATTGTTTTTTTGCCAATGTTCCTAGCAAAGAATTAAATGGAAAGGTTCATGGATACCCATTTCCACTCCAACCATGCCCCCCATAAAAAAACAAAAAACAAACCCCCTCAAGCTCTGTTTGTGTAGAGCAGAGTTTGTGTAGTTGAAATCATCCACAGATTCTTTATCCTTCTCCCGCAATGAAATGAAGATCCAGGCGTGTTTTTATAAAACAGATGCAGTGATTTATTTAAATGTTGCGATAATCCTGTTATCCGTGGACAAGGAAAGAAAAAGATCACAACACTACTTACTGGGGCCTTTTCTTCTGAAGTAAAATCCTGAAACGCCTCTTCATAGGGTTGAGAGTCCAGCGAGGCCCAGTTAGAACTTTGCGGGCGCGACACATCGACTTTGACCCTGCCGTCGACCTTGGAAGCCTTAAACCGGTCGACCGGTTTGCAGTAAATATTCAACACTGAAGTGGTGATCATAGGTGACTTCCACATAAACGTCAAATGTATCTAATGTGACAGATTATACAGACTTGTTGAACGAGTATATCTATTATAGAATTTACAATTTGATGTGTTTTTTGGAAACATACCGACAAGTCATCTAACCTGTTAAGACCCCACCCAGCCCGCCCCCTCCCCCGGAACATTTGTTGTTTTTTGTTTTGTTTTATTATTATTTTTTTTTTTGTTAAAAAAATACAGTTGGTGTTCATTAAAGTGGAAAAGGATTATAAAAACTAATGATGTGAAATCAGTACATGTTGAGTTTTATGAGTGAGGGGTGGGTGTACGTCCATGAAAATACTATTTTCAGCTAGCAGAGTTCCCTTTCGTGTTGAGTGTAACCCAGGTTTTTTTGTTTTTTTCCTTAGCTTCAGTTTACAGATGTGTCCCGAGTCCATCACATACAGGGAATACTTAAGTTCCCTTTTTGAAAATAGGACAGTTAAAAAGGATACTCGTTGAATGTGTGTGCCTCTTCACAACGTGGCTGAGCAGCTTTCTTGAGAACTCAAACATGAGTCACTGAAGTCATTTGTCACAGGAAATCAAAGACACAAAATATATACAAAATTAGACATGTTCAGCTACCCGCTTGAGCTTTAGATTTTCAGAATGATGAAATCCTGTAAAGTTGGAACTTTTCTTCTTTCCACTTCTTCAGAAGTCTGTTTGAGAGCTAAGACTTGGCTCTATGGTGAAAGTTAGAATTAGGCCTTTGTATGTACACTATATTGCCAAAAATATTCACTCACTCATCCAAATAACTGAATTCAGGTGTTCCAATCACTTCCATGGCCACAGGTGTATAAAATCAAGCACGTAGTCATGCAGACTGCTTGTACAAACATTTGTGAAAGAATGGCTCGCTCTCAGGAGCTCAGTGAATTCCAGCGTGGTACCGTGATAGGATGCCACCTGTCGTGAAATTTCCTCACTGCTAAATATTCCACAGTCAACTGTTAGTGGTATTATAACAAAGTGGAAGTGATTGGGAATGACAGCAACTCAGTCATGAAGTGGTAGGCCACGTAAAATCACAGAGCGGGGTCAGGGGATGCTGAGGCACATAGTGCTTCATAGAATGGGTTTTCATGGCCGAGCAGCTGCAGCCAAGCCTTACATCACCAAGCGCAATGGAAAGCGTTGGATGCATTGGTGTAAAGCACGCTGCTGCTGGACTCTAGAGCAGTGGAGACGTGTTCTCTGGAGTGATGAATCACGCTTCTCTGTCTGGCAATCTGATGGATGAGTCTGGGTTTGGCGGTTGCCAGGAGAACAGTACTTGTCTGACTGTATTGTGCCAAGTTTGGTGGAGGGGGGATTATGGTGTGGGGTTGTTTTTCAAGAGTTGGGCTCGGCCCCTTAGTTCCAGTGAAAGG
>VUQS01033589.1:0-15998 GCA_015108495.1 Heterochromis multidens
AAAGTCTTCAAAAAAAAAAAAAAAAGCCCCAAAGTCTGTGCCAGACACAAAGGACTCCACCAGAGGTCCATGTTCATCCATGGCATCCATGTTTTAAAGTATTAAAGCTGTTTTGGTGGCACAGTGGGGGACCAACTGTGCAACTTAGCATAAAGTAGTGTGTGTGCCATGGGTACTACCTTTTTGTTCCATTTTGCAATATTTGATATCAATACATAGTTCAGGCACTTACATTTAATGGCAGACAGTAAAGTTAATGTACTATAGTGTGGCCAGGGCACGTAGAGGGAGCCAGTACAGGCACAATTCCAGTCCATTTGAACCCACGACCTTCTTGCTGCGAGGTGACAATGCTAATACTGCAGTACTAATGTACTACTCCTGAAAACTTCACTGACAAAAAGCAAACCCACTTTGGAATCCAACTCAAACTAAGCAAAAATTCCAGCCATCTGTTTTCTTTGCTGCTTATCCAACTTAAGATCACGGGCTTACTGAAGCCTGACCCAGCTGCCATAGGATGAGAGGCAGAGTGTGTCCTAGATAGGCCCCCAGTTCTAAACATTCTAACTAAACTAAGTGCAAAAAAATGAAAATAAAAAAGTAAAAACTAAATAAGAAAAAAAAAAATGCATAACTACAATAACAATGGCTCAGCCACTAGATGTTAACTCTACTTCCTGAATAAGCTAAGCTGGCTTCAGCTTCATATTTAATATACAGATACACAAATATGTCAAATTGTTGAAGTATTTCTTTTTGGACAGCTTACTCTAGATTTGTTACCAAAAACTGATAGTCCCGTGTTGTTTAAAATGAATATGAGGGGCTTTGTTTACACTACGGCAAACACTGAAGAGTAACTTTTTCACAAAGTCTAATTACTTCAGTGGAGCAAAAGAGCTGATAATGTTTTTACTAACTAAATAAGCTAATCCAAGTGAGATTGTATCTGTATTTGGTTTGTTTTTCCCTTTAAGAAAAGAAGATTTCCACTTGAGGCCATCCATACTTCTTGGGGAATCTCTGTTCTGAAGCTTCATATCTTAAAAGTTTAGCAAATCAAAGTGGACTGTTTCCAGTTTGTCTAATCAAAGGCTCCGTGTTTTCTAAGTGTGTTTGTGTTTGTGTGAGGTCTGGTGTGGTTCAACTCACCAGGGAGGGTTTGATGCCAATGCTCTCAGCTGCCTGGAAAGCTAGAGTCAGATTCCGGACCTGAAGAAAAAAAAACCAAACCATCATATCGAGAAACAGAGAAAATGTGAACGTCTCAGTCATTCTGCAGTGCCACACATGGAGGATCAAGCATGAACAACAAGCTCACAAATACCATAATAAACCATACAATCACCCAAGAGACCGTTTAAAGCCTATTTAAGCCTCTGCTTGTTTTTGCCAGCTCTATATTCACCCTTATGTTTATCTGATAAGTTTAGAGCTATACTGGTGAAGAGCTGTCTGGAAATCCAATTTAGATCCCCTTGAAGCCTGTAACACAAAACTGTCTGTTTGTACAAAGTAACCCCCTATGTGAGAACTGTTGATAGAAAGTCAACCTCACCAACATATTGCATGATATGCTTTTCCCTAACTGAGGGTGAAATTTTCTCTCTCTTTCATACTTAAGAGTGCAGGTCCCCAACTTATGAATAGAAACTCTTGCAAGCACTCTAACCTTCATATTAACTGCCTCCAGACATCATCACAGCTGGGATGATGAATTGATAAATTATGAATTCTTAATAATTTGTTCTGCAGCTGCAGAGCTTCACCTAAAATATAGGTTCGCCTATAATGTAATTTTTCTTTAAAAATACATATGATAAAGGGGTGAAGGAGGGTAGCAATGGGAATACTGGGAGGACAGATTACACTGGGAGGAAGCTGGGTGTTTGGGCCTTGGGGAAAGTCACTCAGCAAGAGTTATTAAAGGCAATGCAGCTCAATTGAATTATTCAGAGAGATGGGTTGTGCAATGTCTCTGTCATCAGCTTAATGTTACACTTTCACACCGACATAAGCCTGTGTACACACACCTACATCACTAATTTGTCACGTAGGATGTGTCAGGCCTTGTTGGAGGTGTTTGTCTATTGTTTTAATCTTGTAGCGGTAGGGTGAAGGACCCACAGTCCTCAGAGAGGAGCCATATTGTTTGGAGCGCTACTGTATATACCACCTGCATGTCTGCATTACAGAGCTGTCAGCACTGAGCTATAGCTGCTGCTCTGTGCTCTGAATCACTTCAAGTATGACTACAGAAATGGCTACATTCAAAATTCATATTCATGCTGTCTCTTACTGCAAAATGAACAATACGGCAGAGCTATAAAACCTATACATATATGTACAGGAAGTCTGTAATGTGCAGGTTAATGGTGGAAAAAATGTCTCCTGCAAAATGGCTTCAGAGTATTACAGGGTTGTTATTGTCCTCCTGGCGAACATGCATCTTTCACATGTTCACTTCATAAGCTGATCATTTTTATGGCTCACATTCTCCTCAAACAAGCTGTTGTAGCCTTATGTGCACTTCTGGAGACTGAGTCGGCAGAGGACAACAAGAGGTTGAACGTGTACTTTGCTCTACAGCCTTAATCAGAGATAAAATTCATCCTGAGAAAGTAAGTAGGGCAAAATTGAAGAAATTAAAAGATGGAAGTGGGCTGAATTGATCATACTATAAAGAAACACAAGTGGCTTCTCTGAATTTGAGTCTGAATTCAGAGAAGACAGACAGATATACGTATAGTGGCAGTCAACTTAATCTTATGCAGCAGAAATATTTTTCAGCATTTAGTCCGAGTGCTATAACCTCCAACACTATGCACTTTACCCTACATGCAAGTTTACCCCAGTGTACCGGTACAATTTTAAATAATTGTATAAAAAATATTAATACATATGGTAATGGAACAGCTCCTAAAATAGTAAAACAGGCAATACAGATAAATATATAAATAAGTCAGGATCAGTATATTTCCAGGCTTATTTTATTTCTGTCTGCTATATACAAATTCAATTAGACATGATCACATATATTTGGCAGTGACAGACTTGTCTAAACTTTGGACAGCCAAGTATCCCAGAATGCATTTTGCAAGGGAAAAAGAGGAAACTAAAAACTGCAATTTATAATTCTTTTGAAATAGCAATGATGTCATAGAATGTACTTTAGTCAGGACCACAACAGCCAAAAGATTTTTTTCATCTGCAGTGAGTTATATTAGATGGTAGGTTCTGTTTTGGGAACTCCTCACCCTTCCATTTAATTAACATGGAAAGCCAAAGATGGGAGAGCAGCAGGAGGAACCATCACAGAAGCGAGCAGGCATCAGTAACAATAGATATGACACTGATCACGTCATCATCACGTCAAATGCAATATGAATGCAGGAGCTAGGATGGAGGTGGGTTGCAAAGCAGCTCGCAGATATGCAGCAACTGTTTCAAGGCTAAAACAGCTTAAATATCATGTGCTATATGTGCTCTGCCAATAGAATGCATAAAATGGTAACAGCTGAACCTTCAATTGATATGGGCTGGCACTGAGATCAGCTATCCTGCCAATGACAAGTCAGTGAGTGCAGAGAACAGTCTTATTTCATCAAATGCTATTGTACATCACTGACGGTCAGTGTGAAATGCATCCTGGGATAATTAGTGGTCCCACCCATGAAGTAACATGACTGATAAAAAAAGATCTGGGAAACAAATGTGGCATTAGGGATTACAAGTTTCACAAAACCAACAAAGTATGATTTGTGAATAGAAATAATCTAATAAAGCATTCATTTATACATTTAATGTGTATTTACATTTATTTATGTATGTATTTTTTATTGATGTACAGTATTGTGCAAAGTCTTCAGCCTCATTTCTTTATATTTTGCTAGGAAAATAGGAAATATGCTGAGTGATTTATTAAAACATGTTAAAACACACATGGAAATACAGTATATAAGGCAGAAACAGAGTTTGTACAATTCTAGTGAGCCTGAAAGTCAATATTTGGTATGACCACCTTTATTCTTATTCTTCAACATAGCCTGAACTCTTTTAGGCAGCTTTCTTGTAATTTCTGCAAGTAGTCTTCAGGAATAGTTCTCCAAGCTTCTTGAAGGACATTCAAAGCTCTTCTTTGGATGTTAGCTGCCATTAGATGATCCTACACTGCTTCAGTAATGTTGAGGTCCAGGCTCTGGGGAGGCCAATCCATGACTGATAGTGTTCCATTGCGTGTTTTTCTATCCAGGTATGTTTTTACTGCTTGTGTTTGGGATCATTGTCATCCTGAAAAATGAAGCTGTTGCCAATCAGACACTTTCCACATGGTATTGCGTGGTGGATCAAAATATGATAGTACTTTTCTATGTTCATAATTCCATCAGTTTTGAAAAGATCTTGTCAACACCACTGGCTGAAATGAAGCACCAAACCATGACAGAACCTCCACCGTGTTTTACAGATGGCTGTAGACACTCACCGTTGTACCTCTCTCCTGACCTCCTCTGTACATACTGATGACAGTTTGAACCAAAAACTTCAAACGTGGATTCATCATAAGACCTGTTGCCACTGATTTTCAGTCCAGTTCTTGTGTAATTTGAATGACCAACTGAAAGGCCAGAAGCATCTGTCAGGTCCTGGTTCAGATCTTTGCTGGATTTTTTCCTATTTCTAAAGGACATGACTTTCAGATTCTGTTCATCTGCTGTAGATAGTTTTATAGGCCTGCCACTTCTTTTGTCCTTGACTTTTAAGGACACACTGCACACCATGCTAAGATATGCCAAGTTTTCAGCTAATAGCTTTTTGGGAATCACCTTGTTGGTGCAAACATATGTGCTTTTGCGACAGGCTGCTGGTAACAAAGTGCCTAACGATATGATTTAAAATTTGTTCTTTGCTAAGTTGTCTGTTATATATAGACAACACTGGTTCATCCATTAAGTTAGGTGCCTTTGTTATGGTTGAATGATTCATAGTTCAGTGTTAATTGGCTTATTAAACAAAAAACATTATTCTTCAGGTACAAGAACTGGACTTAAAATGAGTGAAAAAGCAGCCAATGTCCAAAGAAAAACTTTGGAAGACCTTCAGAAAGCTTGGAAAACTATTGCTCAAGGCCACTTTAAAAATTACAAGAAGGTCTGGCTTCTTGGAAGCAAAATATAAAGAAATGAGGGGTTTTACACAGTACTATAAGTGGCACTGATATTGCATGTCTGTATGTATGTTTCATAAATACAATGATTTTCGGTGAGTTTCGTTTGCTTAGGTGGTCCTGATTACCTGCTGGTGAGCCACTAAGCTGTATGTTAAATACTTCAGCACGTCTGTGTGTGTTTTTACATGTGTGCTCAGTGTTCCTGTATTTTTCTACCTTATCTTGACTGATGAGTTCCTGGTACGGGATGTGGGCAGGCAGATATGTGTGCAACAGAGCACAGAAAGCCAGGCCATCACTCCAACTGCTGCTGAAGTTGGTCACGTCAATATTCTGCAGGCACAAGAAAAAAAAGAAAAGGAGGCAAAAAAAACGGAATTAATTCAACACAAATTCAATATAAAATAATGTCAATCAGCATAAAGTCCTCATAATTTGGGTGGAAGCACTAATAGCCTCTTGACAACATGGCCAGGAGGTGAAAAAGAAATCCATTAAGTCATAAAATTACAGGAAAAACAATTAAAATGTAATGAAATTTTCTGCTGTTCTCGGTCTTTCAGAGTCCATTCCTGACTGGTCGGTTTTCCAGTCATGGATGTTAAAAGGATCTTTTTCCTTGAATCACTTTAAGATAACAATGCTATCTCTGATCTCCTCTGAGTGAAGGACATGCATAGCAGCACGTCCAGTTTGTTTGGTTTTGGTTATGTGATTCGCAGAGCATCGTCACCTCATACATGGAGTATACAGCATATTCAGAGTATGATAACAGGAGAGGAGCTCGGAGGACACATTTCCTCTGGGCCATTGTTTGGAGGGTGCAGACTCGCTGTATAACAGATAAGTTATTTACAGTCTTCCTGTTTCATCAAACTCATAAACTTTGGGAACGGGGCTCCCAGCAAGGGAGGCTCTCCTGAGTCATGGGTATGTGTGTTAGATTCCTCCCTTACTCTATAATAAAGTTGGGCAATTTACAGTGCTTTGATCTGGATTCATCATGTTAAGGTGGAACTAGTCAAAGAGTCCTAAAAGCAGATATGCATATATTTTGTTTTAATATGGCAACATGCACAATGAGTTAAAGCTACAATATGAAACATGCAGTGATATCCAGTGCCAACACCAACATACTAATGTTTAAGAGCTATAAAGTTCATGTAGTATAGTGTATTGTATTTGCATGTAACAGCACAAAGCACAGCTAAGGATAATGGGACTATCATTAGTTCCCCGGCATCTGGTCATAAACTAAAGTAGTGGACAGTGGATTTTAAAGTATGGGACAGTTAAGCAGCCCTTTGATGGACTGTCGATCTGTCCATGATGCACCCCACCTCTCACCCACTAACAGCTGGGACAGGCTCCAGAACCCTCACCCCACCTTGGATTGGATGGGAAAATGAACTATACAGGGGACCATGATTTAAGAAGTGTTACTAAAAGCATATTTACTACTTCTGTGGAGGCACTAAAGGGAACATTAGGGTCAGTTTATATTAAAACTGGACTGCACAAGACAGAAATGCAAAAATGATTACACATGATACAAACAAGTGAACATGGAGTGAGAAGCAAACTGTCAGAAGAGAGGTAGATGCAATATTTATATCTGGGATAATGTATTTGGATGGATCATATCTGTGGTGTTGCAATATAAAACATATTTTTATGCTATTGTGGGATTATGGCCCGATGATGATGATGATGATGATTATAATAATACAGGCAGTTTTATAGCCTGCCTTTTTAAGACTGTTTCTCTTATAGGTTTAGTTTAATATGTACAAGATAAAGATTTAATGTCTAACATTGTTTTACTTTTCATATCTGCCAGTCACGTGTAAGCACTTTGACCTGCATTAACCTGTCAAAAAAATGTGCCATACAAATACGGTTTGATCAATAGAAGGGAATAGACACGATGTGTCTGGGATAAGAACTGGATTAAAGATCTTTGGGTACATCAGTGCGTCTGTAAACACAGCATTAGCTCCAGGGAGATGCTAAAGATGTGACATGTATTTGTTTACTGTTGTCCTAAGCCGGCGGTCTTCAATCCTTGCCCCGAGGGCCTGAACGCTGCTGATTTTCATTCTACAAATCGAATCAGCGGCTGATCCATACATGTGACACCAGGTGAATGTAATTAACTACCTGATGGGATAGAAAAAGAACAACTCTGGGTCCTGAGGACAGAAATTCAAAATCACAACTCTAAGTCACTGCAGTAATCAATATCCTCTGAGTTTCTAAGAATTGTTGACAATTGCTCACTAGTCTGCTTTGGCATTACGGATGCCAGTTAGCTCAAATTAAAACTAGCTGCAGTTTCAGGGTGAGAGGCTAAACTGACTATAAGAGACAGGGAGGAGCTGCGTTATACTGGGTTGTGATGTGGCTTTGATGGTGACATTTACACATATGTAATATGGTGGATGATGCCATTTTACTGCTATGAAAATGGAGGAGAGCATGAGCCATGTTTTTGTAGTTACATTTTACAGATGTCCCCTAAAGGCCTCACATGCAGGCAGTTATAAAGTTACTGTTTTGAAATAAGGAAAGCTATATGGTTACAGTCACTGAATGCGTGTGTGCGCGTGCGCGTGCGTACAACATGTTGCTGTGCAGAGCAGGCAGATTGTGGATTTCAGCTATCATGGACCAACTCCTTCATATTACATGAGGCAGTGACTGAAATCACTTTTCTCAGAAAACCAAACAATAAATAAATTAACTTGGATAAAAAGATAAGTAAAAATTATAGTGTGTTCTTGTATAACTGTCTTTGTGAGAGTTTTAGTCCATGTAAAAGTTAGAACTCTTTCATCTGCACTCTTTTTTTCACATCTCTTCAACATGTTACATTTGGAGTTAAGGTTTAGGTTATGGTAAGATTTTGGCATTCAGTTGGGAATAAAAAAACAAACAAAAAAAACAAAAAAAACAAAATCACACCAAAAATCAAAGTTACAAATTGAAATCACAGGCTAATCCAACTTGTGTCATAATGTGGCTCAGTAGTGTGTATGGCCCCCAGGTGCCTTGTATGCACTCCCGACAACATCTGGGGATTCTGCATATAAGACAGTGGATGGAGTCCTGGGGGATCTCCTCCGGATCAGAGCATTAGTGGGCTCCTGGATAGTCTGTGGCGCTATTTAGCGGTATCAGATGCACCAATACATAACGTTCCAGAGGTTCTCAATTGAACTCATGTCTGGGGAACGTGAGGGCCAGTCATTGGCATTAATGCCTTGGTCATTCAGGAAGTGCCTACACATTCTGGACACAGAAGTTGCACAAAGAAGTCTGTGCAACCCTCTATCACTAACCCAATGCCAAACCGGTCATGCCGGATGGTGTTGCAGGCAGTGTCACCAGACTCTTGGACATGTGTTGCATGTTACATGTAATCAGGGTGAACCTGCTCTCATCTGTGAAGGGAATGGCCCACCAGTGGTGGACTGGCTAGTTCTGGTGTTCTCTGGCTAATGCCAGTTGAGCTGCATAGTGCTGGATTGTGAGCACAAGTCCCACTAAAAGGTATCGGGCCCTCATGCCACCCTCATGTAGTCTCTGTCTGATAGTTTGATCAGAAAAATGCACGATTAGCTGGCTTGTGGTCATTTTGTAGGGCTCCTCAAGTGCTCCTCCTGTTCCTCCTCACAAAAAGGAGCAGATAAGTCGTGCTGCTGGGTTGATGGCCTTCAACAGCCCAGTCCAGTTCTCCTTGTGTAGCAGACCTTCTCCTGGTACCTTCTCCGCATTCTTGAGACTGTTCTTGGACATGCAGCAAACCTTCTGGTGATGGCACCTATGGATGTGCCATCATGGAGGTGCAGGACTCCCTGCGTAACTTGAATGGACTGCAGGTACACCAGATAAAATGCAAAACTAGAGAAAAATCAATCAGGATGGATAAGGAGAGAGCAATGGTCTGTAGCTACTACCTGAAAACCATTCCCCTTTTTGGGGGTTGTTTTGTTGTTGCCTCTTCAGAACTCCTGTTGTCACTTTCACTTGCATCAAAGCAGGTGAAATGGATTCACAATGGTTTATGCTTCCTAACTGGACATATTAATATCCAGAAAGTTTAACTTCAGTTGTTATATTGTCATGCCTGAATGTTCATGTTGGTGCTGGACTTAATACAGTGTATAAACTGTAGATATTATACAAGCAAACAACGTGGACCACATAAGCAATTAAAAATAAATAATTTCCCGTTTTTATGAATGATGATGTAAAATCTCAACCACTAAATGTATTTTCATGGCATCTGGACATGTGTTGAACTTCTCTACAAGATGAACTGCAGTTACTCACTCACTCACTGTGGGCATGTTTGCATGGCAACATTAGCACTCAGCTCACAGCACAGCCTCACAGGGAGCTGCCAGTGTAAGTGGTGACTCTTAGTTGTAAAAATTATGTCATTAAGTCGTAAATGACCTTAACGACTTACTGTACGTCTAAATGGTAAACTGCTAAAATTTGCACAATGACAATTTGTTACAATATTAATGGAGAACAAATGTGTGTGTTTTTTTTGCTTCTCATCTTGAGTCATCAAGCCAAGCTGTGAAACATTTGTGGTCACAATGAGTTCTGAAGGAGCAGCTGCGCCATCTGAATCAATCCAAACAGGAAGTCCTGAGCTCAGGCTTTGTTCACGTTCAAGGAAAGCAATCAACACACGATGCAAACATTTTTCAAGGAAGTTCCTTTCATTATTTACTTTTATAACCCTCTTGATAATCCTGAGCAAGTATTATTAATGAACAGTGACATGTTCACGAACTGACACTGACAGTGAGGATGCATCGGCCCTTTTTTCATCTGTCACTGTGTGCCTGTTGCACGTGAAGGGCAGACCTGTGCGGGCATGTCAGACCACATTCCTCTCACAGCTCCCCATTCCCTCCTGTAGCTGGCTCAGCAGCACTACTAATCACAATGTGTGTGTGTGTGTGTGTGTGTGTTTGCGTGTGTGTGTGCGTGTGTGTGTGCGTGTGTAAGCCCTGCTGTATATGCAAACATACAAAGACACACACACACAGTCAGACTCCAGGACAAAGATGGACAGTGACAAATAAGCTGATAAGAAAGGACTGCAGAGGGCAGCTTGTGCATGTGTGACGTGTGAGAGAGTGTGTCTGGGTGTAGGGAGACTCTGAGGAGAACCCATTTTGACCCAACCCAGAGCTGGTGCTGTAGATATGTCTGAGTTCAGGGTGGGTGCTGGAGTTCGTTCAGGGTGGAAAGAGAGGGACAGGCGTGAATGCTAAACCAGCAGCGGACAACAACAGCTCTCTGGGAGCCGGATCAGAAAAGCAAACACAGCATCAAGCGACAGGAAGTGTCTCGCTCTGCACAAAAGGCAGAACCGGCGCTTTTTAGGGCTCAGAGAAAGAGAGTATGAGAGAAGCAGGGGCCTGTACAGAGAGACAAAAAAAGCTGCACACATACTGATTTAGTGGATGCAAATAATAACAGCATTAATAGCTATAACATGGCAACAAAATCCCCACAGAGCCATGTAACACAAACATTTGTTCTTATGAAGACTTGAATAGCCTACAGAATTCTCGGCCTTTTAATGGTAAGTTTTAAAGTTGAAATTCTGCGATTTTAATTTGGCAAAACAATTAGTCATAAAAAAAAAGGATTAATGAGGATTATTTCCCTGTCAACAAATAAACTAAACAATCTAATAATCATTTAAGACCTTTGAGTAATTTTAGCTGCAGTGGAAATTAAAGGTCAAGGACATGTCATGTCCAGCCTGGGTGACATGTACTCCCTGCTGTAAACCAACCACAACACAAGCTGGCTGGATGAAGAGCACACAGATGGTGATTAACACTGCAGAAAAAGAAGGAAGGGGTGTGTGCTCCTGCTGCCACATGTGGATGATACTGCACTGGTGTCATGCTGTCATGACAGTTGACACTCAGATTTCAGACATGGCATTATTGCAATTTTGAGCCCTTAGTCACAGATTAAGAATGCAAAAAGAGCATGATTCAACATGCAAAAAGCAGGCCAGGAGGGAGTGAGAGTATACCTATGCTATGACACATATACTTACAGTACATATTAAACACACATTTTATTAAAATTCATCTCAAATGAATGAATAGGGCACCAAAAATGCACGCAACCAATCAAAATCATGAGGTGAGAAAGGAATGCAAAAAGAGAATAAACATGAATGAGAAAAAAGCAAAAACGAGAAAAGAAATGTGAAATGAATGAAGAAAGGGAAGAAAGAGAAGACACAGAAGGGAGAGAGAAGCAGAACATCTTAATAAATCTTGGAATAAATCATAGTTGTGAGTACTGATGGGCGGAAATCCCAGGCAGGTGGGACCATGGAGATAAAATAAGAAGTAGCAGGAAAGTTCTCCACAGCTCTCCACAGACTCAGCCTGTTGATTTCATTAGGCCTTTCTATATACGGTTATAAAAAACATGGAGCGGAACGGAAGGTTAAAGACAGCACACACAGGAGAACTGAATCCAGGATTTATAACAGATCTGTCTATTGTGAGTCTCCTGCAAATAGATTTAATGTAATGTAGTGTAAGGTGCCAGTTACTATGCAGTTTAGACTGAAAACAGCACATCTCTGACACAGCTGTACCAATCCCAACTAGGAAAAGCTGGAAAAGATGTTAAAACACACAATTATGAGATTTGGTTTTTAAAAGTGCACGGTGAAAACACGTCCCTATACATCGAAATTTGGTTAAAATAGAAACATCTCCTCCATTCCTCCCCAGCAAACTCTTCAATTGACCAGCAGACTCAAACCCAAACCATTCTTGCCTACCATTGCACCTCTGTGCTGCTCGAGCATGTTCTTGATTGACAAGAACCTGTACAAATAAGCCCAGCGTGAAACACACAGTGAGACATAACCCCATGAAAAGCATTTACATGCAGATACATCCTATATAAATGTATCCATATGGTGTTGTTTTTTTTGTATCCAGTAATACCAATCTGCCCACTTGGAATGGAGGTGTTGTAGTTCCCTCTGAACATGATGATTAATTGTGATCTAATCTCCTATTAAATTTTCATGTGTGAAACAAATTTAAGTAGATTTTAACCTTAATGGCCACATACTTCTTTTCATGACAGGCTGACCAGACTTAGCCCAGATTAGAACATCATCATCCATGGATGCCTGGTGCTTGGTGATATTATTCAGTCTATAATATTTAGCATTTTAATGTTGTTACTTTGATTACAGTGTAATGATTTACTTATTTGTCACTCTATGTGGACCCCCAAACTTTAAGGAGCTAACAGTTTCCTCAGCCTCTGAATCTGCGAACCTTTCTCTACTCTGTTTTCTTACCTGATTAAATACAATAAAATAAATAAATAAAACATATCCATCAATATGTGGCAGTGTTCCTTTAATTTGACATCTCAACATTTCCTTTCATTGTTATGCTAAGAATATTTAGCTCTACGCTGACAACAAGCCAAGTGAATCCACCATAAGCAATTAGCACAAGCACTTAACACTTTTTACACACACCAGATGCCAAAAGCTATTCAATATGTTTTTATTTTAAGCCCGACAGCCTTAAGACTTTCTTTCTACTCACATTAGACATATATCATTTAAACAGCACCCCATGTATTAAGATATTCCAGACAAATCCTGTCTAATCACCTGTAATCTGCTATTTTACAATCATGATCTCACCCCGCAGGTACAGTTAATCCTCCATTTACAGAACTTAGTAATGTCTACTCCTATCCTCTTCCTCTCCTCGATGTCTGACCTTCATTCCACACTCTCCTGGGGGGTCCATTCCTGTCTTTCAATGGTTTTCTGCGTGTGTGTGAGTTTCCCAGACGAGGCCGGATAAGCTGTGCTCTGTCAGGCCAAGCTGAGCCTAATGTTCACAGCCCTTTGGTCATTGTTTCCATCTTGAACAAACAGCACATTTATTTTTGTTTGGCTTCTATGGTTAATTGAGAAAAAAAAAAGTTTAAAAAGTGTCCGGAGTTGTCCTAAATTAAGACATCAAAGAGCCTGATAAATATACAAATGTTCAAGAAAGGCTTTTTGCTCACTGAATGTGGCCAAAAAAGGCTACAAGTAGAGATAACATAAGACAAAAAAAATGTAAAATAAAATCATAATTAGACATATAAATTGTCCAGATTGATGTGCAATTCTTGTGGCCTGTGCAATATTAATTTTAGTGATGTAAAGACTCTGAGTCAGAGTGGAGGGAAAAAAAATCCCACACACACAGTAAGCACAGAACAGCCAGTTTCAGGCTGAGTGGTTCCTGCACAACAACCTGCACCTCTGAGTCTGATCTAATGAGCTGCCTCGAAAACCAGTGCAACAGAAGTTGTATAAAAGCAGTCTTGTGTTTCAAGTCTGTGTCCAGTCCAGCGCTGATGTGGACAGGATCCCTTGTGAATACTAATTTCCTGTGAGAGGCCTCTTTGGTCTCTCCCACAGGGCAGAGTCAATCAGAACAAGCTTAAGGTCTTCTCTGATTGATCTGAGCTTCCCAGAATCTGACATTTTAGATGTGACAGAGTCTAGCTGGGCTCACACCTCATCCTTATCTGAGAATTTTAACACAGGCCAGGCTTTCAGCTACTCTAAGGATACTGTCTGTTACTTGGGTATGGAAGCAGCTGGTTGTTAAATGCATCCCTTCTCACATCACATTCTCCCCTAAGGGGTGCAAGAGTGCTTCTCCATGGTGATAGCACAGCTATTGTACTTAGTACTTGCGTGTTTACATGCATGTAATTTGAGGTGTTTTCCCTTTTTTTCCCCCTTGAACTGTATTAACCATCCCTGCCTGTCCAGAGACACCATCCATATAGCGTGTTGACAACAATACACCATCAAGTACATTAATTCACTGATGCACATACACCTTACTTAAGACACTTAGATTATGATAACTCAGTTTTTCCCCAATTTCATCTATATGAAGCAAAGCATGCATTTAAGAACCCAAACATATATGAAACAATCTGAAAGGTGAGATTAAGTTGTTTTAGCAGACAGACGACTGTGAGTACTCATCTCTCGCAAAGTCTTTGTGTCCAGCTACAATCACAGACATATTGTGCCCTCAGGAGCTATAAAACATCAAATAATCTCTAAGCATCCTTACAATAGCTCCTGTTTTCTGTTTCCCTTTAATTAGGCTGCTGTTTGTCCAAAACGTCTGCCAACAATAGGACTGTAATAACAACTTGCACAGGGCCAACCCTCCCATCAGCTTTGTCTCCGTCTTGCGCAGCAGCTTTTCTGGCTCTGCAGTGGCAGATGAGCATGATATAAGAGCTTGTTTCCTGACTCTGCCACTCTGAACCAGAGATGCAGTGGAAAGCGAATGGTGCACAGTGAAAGCCACCTCTTCAAAGTGACCATTAATTATGTAGCCTGAAGAGGCCGAGGACAAATTACAACTCGCTGACGCTATACTAAAGAGCCAATTAGTGTTGAGGGATTACCTCTTTGACCTTAGTCAACAGCAGAGAGGAGAGGGACGGCATAGTGCGTGTGGCTGTATTGATAACACTAAACCTCACTAACCTTTATCAGAGCACAACACGAGCATGACAGAGAGACACCTGAATACGGCTTCTGTCCTGGCGATGGTCGTGGTCCCTTTTCCATCTTGGAGGTACATACTGTGTGCCATGTAAGTCAGTGTCTCTCAGACATTGGGCTTGTAATTAGGGACTGAAGCATGCTGACCTTTCATCAGACGTATGAAGCTCAACACATCCTGTGACAACAAAATTTTTTCTCAGCCCACCACAGGACTCAGGCAGGTGGTTACATGTTGTGGTGCAGTTTATTCACCACTGTGACTGTAACTGATGCTCAAGCCTTATACAGTATGTCACACTCCCACACACAAACACGCAGGACATATGCATGCATCTGTGAAAACAGAAATCCCTGTGGGTGGCAGTGGAATTTACCAGAAGAAGGAAAAGGGCAAACAACAGCAGTTCTTGTAAATCTTTGCTGATCATCCTTGTGGAGAGAAAAATAAGTTTACCACCAGATCCGCAAAATATCTGGGTGATCCTCCTGTAGATGAGGGCCTCTTACTCAGCCTAACATCAGAGATAAAGGAGAGTTAAACTCATCTGCTTCTCTTTGTTCTCGTTGTGCTGTGCAGTATTCTTTGGACACTTGTGTTTGATGGTCAGATGTGAAAACACTGTCTTTTTTCTCCTTTAAATAAACAAATCATTGGTACAAGTTAACGAATATTGATGAGATGTGTAAACAGGGATTGTGGCTATACGTTATGGACCAGTCACACTTGTTCTAAAAGTAAACATTTTTAAGGTTAACTGCTAAATTAATGGTCCGGTACTAAATCCAATTACAGGCCATGCACATGGCACACATGGAGAAAAATGCAGAGGCACGAAGGGACCACAGTTCACACCGAGACCAGGTACTCCAAGAGGGGAGTGATTATGCCACAGACTGAAACACACTTAGCAGCCAAATCTTCTTAATGCATTCCTGATACTTGCAAATAATCACACGGTGTTGCTAAGCCCTTTGTGAGAGCAGATCATAAGGTCCCATAGTTAAATCCAGACCAATAGGAATGAGGAAAACAATCTGAGCCAGGCAGCCTGTGTTCAGGAGCAGCATTTTATCAGACAGATCGTCAGTTTTATCTCATTAAGTCAGCTGTTTCCATCACAAGAAGATCTGCTGAGCGTGTTTCACCAACACACGCACCGTGTGGCCACCAAGCTCCAATTCTCATAAGAAAAGGGTGGG
>VUQS01033590.1:0-13241 GCA_015108495.1 Heterochromis multidens
GCCAGAGTGAGGGAAAGAGGTCACTCTATGATCCTGATAGCCCCGCGCTGGCCAGGGAAGCACTGACTGGCAGAGATTTTTCAGCTGCTGTGCAGCCTACCATGGCCATTGCCACTACACATGGACCTGCTGTCTCAGGCACGGGAAATATTCCACCCTCACCCAGAGAGGCTGGCTCTATGGGCTTGGCCCGTGAGTGGTTTAACCTGAACACGGCTGGGCTCCCTCATAGTGTTATCGACACTATTCAGTGTGCTAGAGCATCGTCTACTAGGACGCTGTATGAGCATAAGTGGCGGGTGTTTGAAGACTGGTGCCTAGAATCACAGGCCATCCCTTTTCAGTGCTCTGTGGCAGTGATTCTATCTTTTCTTCAGACCCTGATTGACAAGGGTAAAGCCTTCTCCACCATCAAAGTGTATTTGGCAGCGATTTCAGCCTGCCATATTGGTTTTGAGGGGAAGACTGTAGGCCAGCATCCGCTATTGTGTCGTTTCATGAAGGGTGCGCGCCGCAAATTACCTACATCTAGGCCATTGGCTCCATCGTGGGACCTTCCCACAGTATTAGCTGCGCTCTCCTGTTCCCCTTTTGAACCCCTGGAACAGGTTGAGTTAAAATTGCTGTCCTTGAAGACAGCCCTGTTGATTGCTTTAGCTTCAGCTAAGCGTGTAGGGGAGATGCACGCTCTCTCAGTGCACCAGTCGTGCATTCAGTTCTCCCCAGATAATACAAAGGTCAGTATGCGGCTTAACCCTGCCTTTATCCCGAAGGTTATGGGCACATGTTCCCCTATAGAACTGCCTGCCTTTTATCCGCCGCCTTTCAGCTCTGAGGAGCAACAGCGGCTGCATGCCTTGTGTCCAGTCCGTGCTCTGCGGATTTATATCAACAGAACTCAGGATTTTAGACGGAGTGACCAGTTGTTTGTGTCCTGGGCTAAATCACATATGGGAAAGCCGGTGTCTAAACAGCGCCTTTCCCACTGGATAGTGGGAGCAATTGCCCTGGCCTATACTAGCAGGGGCCTTCAGCCTCCTGTTGGCCTGCGGGCGCATTCCACTAGGGGTCTGGCAACCTCATGGGCTCTCTTTAAAGGAGTTTCCATCCAGGAGGTGTGCGCAGCTGCATGCTGGGCCTCACCTCATACATTTGCTAGGTTTTACAAGCTAGATGTTACAGCACCTAACCTGGCGCATTCAGTCCTCAGTGCAGGTTCTTCACAGGTGGGGGTTTTGCCCCTGTGAAGTGCTATTGAGGACAGTTGTCTTCTTAACAGGCATGTCTGGCAATCCGGGAGTCAGTATTTCTCCCATAGTGAGACACGAAACGAATGCTATGAAAGAGAACTTAAGGTTATGTATATAACCCCGGTTCTCTGAGTAGCATGAGTGAGTGTCTCACCAGACCACCCTCCTTGCTATAGAAGCGAGGAAGAGGTAGGCTTGTTTTGAATGACACCTGACGCTATGTCAGCCTATTATATAGGGAGGCCCTAGCCCCTCCTGACATGGGCGTCACTTAGCCAGCCTATAAGGGCTGGCGTAATGCCATTTGAGCTTCTGATGAGGTCACGCAGGAGGCGTTCCCATAGTGAGACACGAAACGAATGCTATGAAAGAGAACTGCTGGACTCAAAAATGATGGGAAAAATTATTTAAAAGCACCAAATTTGGACCCATCCCTGTGTCCCTGTTTGTGGCCCTGCAACTCTGAAAATACTCTTAGTATGAAAGTAAGATTTTGCATGGCTTCATTAAATATACCAAAGTTATTGTGGAAACAATCAGCTGATCCTCAGGAGGTAAGGTGGGAATTTTTTTCAGGCTTGGCTGTAAGAGTATAGATTTGTGTCTGTTCCTTGAAATCAATCAAAATGAAGATGATGAAGATGCTATGTGCTGCAGGACTGCATGCAAGAGTTAATACAGTAATATAATAAGAGTTATTATTTCTCCACTATTTTTAATTTAATGTAGAAGTTTTGCTTTCAGTTCACTTTCAGTTTCCAGAGTGCTCGTTTCATTTTAGTTTTTACTAGTTAAAAATGTTTAGCTTTATTTTTTCAGTTATTATAATATTTGTTAAAAGTTCATTTTCTGGGTAAACTTTAAGGCTCATCAGCATGTGGGTAGGTGGTGCTCAGAACAGGTTAGAGCCAAAACAAAACAAAAAATAGATGCGGTCTTTAGATTGTGCCTCTTGAAGTGAGTTTAAAGTTCATTTGGTTGTTTTTTTTTTCAGCCCTGAAAAAACATGCTGGATAAATGATTAATAAAATCCACTAAATTTGGACCTAACCCCATGTGTATGTGGAGGGCTGTAACTCTGAAAATATTAATTGTGTAAAGGTAAAAACTTTTCCTTTATTAAATATTCTAAAGGTATTGTACATAAAAAATAAGCTGATTTTGAGGCTGTCAGATAGGAGGAATCGATTGTTTTTTCAATAAACTTATACTAACATAGGGTTCATTTAACTAATATACTTATGGAGGGTTTTAAGATGGAGCCAATCATAACTCAGCGGGCACAGGTCTGTGGAAAGATGAGCTAAAACGGCTTCACGAGGACGCTGAGCTGTTTATGTGGTCTGATTCATGGAGATGCTATGATAATGTGTCATAGAAGAACCAGAATCTGCGGTGATACCAACATGAGTTTCTCTCCTGTCTGTGTTTGTGTGACAGGAGGACCTTCGACGTCGTAGAGAAGAGGAGGGTCGGCAGCTGGATCTGAACGCCTCACTCAGACTCAGGAACCTCTCTCAGAATCCCTACAGTGGGATCGACAACCCCACATTCCTGCAAGACACGCCGCAGCTGCCGGCGCTCAGCAGCCAGCACATACACTCGCTGCTGGGTAAAAAACACACACACACACACACAGAGCAGTTTCTACTGTTCAGATCTGAGGGGGGACAAAAGGGTGAAGAGGTAGAAGTTAAAGAGATGTTGACGTATTTGTAAAAGGAGGATGGAGAGGAGGAAACCAGGAGAGTAAAGTGAAAAGGAATGTCAGGAAGACATCGCCAGTCAGGGAGGGAATTCCTCAGGGAGGGAGCAAAGCACATGAGAGCTTCTCGAGGGCGACTTAATTAAGACTTTGTTTGTGGGGCGGCAGTGTTGACACACAAAGGGGCACACACTGCACTTTGGTAGGAAATGAGAAACATGAATGTGCTCGCTGCCTCCTTCCATCATCCTCTGTTCATCTGAAATAAATCAGTTATTCCTCCACAGATTCATCATTTCTGTTGGTGAAACTGTGACATGTGAACATACGTGCTTTTCTCCTGCAGAGTTGGAGGAGCTGCTGCTGTCGCTGAAGCAGGTCCGAGGCAGCCTGTCGGACCAGCAGAGTCAGAATGACATCGAGTTGGTCCTTGCTCTGTTAAACAAGGTAATATGAAGAGAATGAGACGAAGACAGCCTCGGGTTGGTGTGTAATTGTGGCTTCTTTTCTAAGACTTTGTGGCCTCTGGGGTAGAAGAGTCATCACTGCTGTCTGAGCTGCAGCTTTATGACTACAGGGGCCTCGTGAGGTTTCAAGGCTGGGACTGAAGCGAATGGTGGGCACTCTCTTAAACCAGGGTGAAACTGGGAATCTTTGAAGGAACTTTTAGGAGCCCCTTTTTACTTTTAGTTCCTGGAGAATAGTTTCTCAGGTCCAACTCTCTGATGCTGCGTAAACAGTCTGTGTCTGACTGTCAAACACAGAAAGTAGGATATCACACAAGGTGTAATCAGGAAGTTCAGAGGCCCCTCCTGCTGATCATGCATCTTGCAGCTGCTCTCAGATGATAGTGGAGTTGTGGTAGATTTGCGACATGCTCAGTTTGCACTGAACTCCGTGTTTGTTTTTTTCTGAGCATCTTCCTCTTGTCTGTACAGCAGCATTCAGTCTCATCTAGCTGTAACACATTTTACTGGTGTCTGGTAGTTATCTGGTTTTTTAATGCAGGATTTTATGTAACACCAGGCAGCAGTAAACAAACATACCTAAACTCAGTAAACTGCAGTTTTCAGTGCATGAGGACGGGAGCATGAAAAGGTGCGTGCTCATCATTTTCTTTGTGGCTGTGGACCGTGACTCCCTCCCACAGGGTCAGACTGTCAGCGCTGGCTTACACTGTAACATCCTGAGGCGTTTGAAAGATATCATTCAGCAGAAACAGAAACCAGATTTTGCCTTTAGTGCGACAGCTGGAGTGGGTCAGTTTCTAACAGAGCTTAAATGTGTTTCTTGTGGATGTCTCTTGTACTTATGAAGTTATGAGGGATAAAAATGCTGAAAAATAATTAAAGAGCCAAATTTGGAGTTGCCCTTATGTACTTGGAGGGCCTGTAATATTCATTGTATGAATTAGACATACTAAAGTTGTAGGAAAAAATCACTTTGTTTAAGACTCTCAGAAACTGAGCTGCTCTTCAGGCGATTGTGTACAGCCGACATCAGTTTGTGTTGCCGCTGTTTTAATTGGTCACTGCACAGCTTACATCATGAAACCAACTCTGTGACTGTGCAGCGTCTCCCTGCAGCTCTGCAGGTATTACTGTTGGTCCACAGGTAGCATTTAGGAGCTGAACTGCACAAACAAACTGAAGTCTGACCTGAAACACAGGAGAAGTGAACTTTTTAAAATCCGCTCAGAGGTTTAAATTTAAGCTTTGTCACAAAGCTGTGTGGAGTCATGTGGCTGTATTCTGCATGAGCCAATCAAACGCATGAAAGAGTGCATTCCTGTGATGGCTTTGGAGTCACAGAGTCGACCCTCCTGAGTCGTATTTCAGAGTCTCACTGGTGCCTGAAGCGATACGCCCACATAAAGGCGGTGCTGGATGTCTGATTTCCAGCCTGAGTGTTTTTCACCCCGCTGCATGCTGGCTGTAACACACAGGGCTGCTGCTCAGGTTCACTTTTATGCTTTTATTTCTGTCAGACTGGGTTACTGCATCACTGTTTCTGCAGGAGTTCCTGTAAGCACCATCAGCTTATTCAGAGCGCTGCTGCAATGTTAGGTTACTGACTAAAACAAATAACTAAGAGCAGATCGGTGGAGTTTTTCCAGAGTGTAACTGGCTTCCAGTTTCCTGCAGAACTGGTGTCCCACCTCACACTCTCTGCTCCTCCTCTGCCAAACTGTTAGATATTCATTACTCCTTACAGAGAAAATTGGGAATGCTTTTTCTATTTTTATGACCCTAAACTTTGAAACTGTGACCTCAAAATATTACAGAAGCAAACTGTACTGATAATTTGAGGAAACTCTTAAAGACCCACATTTTAATCTGGCATTTGACTCACATTTTCACATAATAATGGGACCTGAATCTCATTGGAGTGATCAGCGGCTTTTGTTTTTCATAGCATTATTGTGCAACTCTTAAACCAGGGTTTAAGGCCTTGAGGCGACTTTTGTTGTGATTTGGCGCTATATAAATAAAATTGAATTGAATTGAATTGAATTGAATTGAACTAACGGGTAGTTTCAGCTGTGTTTAATGACCAGGTAGAAACAGCAGAGGCACATTCCCTCCTTTAACATCATATCAACCTTCTAAGGCTTCTCTTATCTCCACATCAGTTTCCTTTCCTCCTTCTCTCTCTCTCTGCTTCACAGGTTTTTATCTCTAAATCTTTCTTTTTATCTCTTTTTATTCCTGTGACAGTGACTTGACTTCCAGCATGAAGAAGAACTAAGTAGACCACACCAACAGTGCAGCCTGAGGACTGATGTAGCTTTACTGTATTATTAGTGACCTGAAATGGAGAGATAGCATCTGTTGTTCTTTTTTTTTTCTTCAGGCCTGTAGCTTTTCTGTTTTGTTCAGTGTGTTTTTTTTACCTGTGTAAAATGTCTCACCTGTCTCTCACTCTTCATCATGTCCTCCTCACACACACAAACACCTGTTGATAGAAAAGAGAGAAACGAGACACAAACTGTTGGTTATATGTGGTGATACAACTTTAAATGCAGTGTTAATCTAATTTTAATGATAAAATTAATGGATCAACTAGTTAAAAATCACCTCAACTGCTTTTAATGATACTGAGGTCTTCATCCAGCAGCTCAACCCTGTTTATACTGAGATACTGACTCAGTCTGACCCCTGGACTCTAGGTTCAGTTTAATGTCTTAAAACTGAACCTTACTCATCTCCACATTTTTGTTGTCTTGGGATAAAAAGGAAAAAATAATAAAATTAAAGCCATGTGTATGTATACGTTATGAGTGCACTCTGTCAGTGGATTTACAATCAGATGCAAATTGCTTAAATCATCAAACTCGAGCTTTTGTGACCGTAAACTTTGTTTGATGAGCATTTAAAACCATTTTTAAGTGCAATGAGTGGGATTTAGTCTGAATAAATCACAGTATCATCAGCATAGAGGAGTATTTCTCCTTCAGTGTCCTCACTCAGAATCATTGACGTCTTTGTTTTTCTCTCTGCAGTCGGACTTCCAGTCAGCGCTGAAGATCCACAATGCCGTGGCGAGCAGCATGCACCGACCATCTCCACCATACCCCCACACGCAGCAGGCACTTCCACTGGCCATGGAGGTAACACAGATTTATTTTTCATTTCAGCTTCAGTGATGATGGTGCCTTTTATTTTGGCTGTTATCTACAGTTTTTTTTTTCTAAATGTCAACAAAAAGTAAAAAAAAAAACCCATCTGCGCTTTGATAGAGTTCATTCTTTATCACTGAAAATTCAAACTAAAAATTTAAAGCTTAGTTTCAGCTGGTTGGTTTATAATAATCTGATCCATTTTTATTTCTTATATCTTTCTTCTGCAGCAGAATAAACTGAGTTAGTGGTTGTTTTGGTTCTCCAAACCTCCACACAGTAGGTAATGTATGCAACTATTAGGGAACAATACAGTACGGATATCTTCAGTTTTATAGTGTATTTATGTAGTGTATTTATAGTGTTGCAGTAGTTTTAGACATTTCTTGTTTTGACATTGCTTATATGAGCTTTCCAGCAAAATTTGTGGTCATTTGTAACGCCCCAAATCGATTTTCTTCAACATCACTCATCATAATTTTTCTTTATTTGGAATCACACAGGTACACAGTGTGATTCTTCTGACGTTTTCCCCACATGAATACAGAACACAAACACATGGAGGTGATTTAGTTTAAAATGACAAATACCAAATACCTGCCTTCTTATAATGATTAAGAAAAATCAAACTATAAAAACTGAGCTGAACAAAATAAAAACTAATCAGAAAATAACAAATTTAATAAACATTTAAATAATAAAAATTTAAATTGGATTTCCTCAAATTTAACTTCCTGCAGCTTCATGGCAAAGGTGTACATAAGTGTGTGTGAATGGGTGAATGAGGCCTGTAGTATAAAACGCTTTGAGTGCTCAGAGTAGAAAAGTGCTATATAAGAACCAGTCCATGTACCATTTACTCACACACAAACACACTTTCTCTCACACACACACAGACAAAATGACAGGTCATTGAGTGTAATAACGAGGTTTGACACAGAGCCGCTCTGTTTACCATCAATTAGAGCTGAAACACTGCTGATTACAGCACACAAACACACACACACACACACAGTCTGAGCTCTAAATCAGACACTTTGACTCTGAAAGTTTGGATTTTCCTGCAGATGACTCCATGTTGGTGAGTGTCTGTTAAAGCGAGGCTAACATCCGTAATGCTGCTGCAGTTTATTTTTTGGCTCGCTGTCAGAGCTCCTCAGGCCTCATTTCAGAGGCAACTCATTAAAAGCAGCACATTATTTCTGCTCCATGTTGGCATCTCCGCCCCCTGCCCTGCATTTGGCTTCCAAAATAAAAAATGAAAAGAAGAGCTGGAGTTCACGCTGTCCTCACACAAACACGCTGCTTTGTCATCAGGAATGAATCAGAAATGGGAATCGAGAAAAAAGAAACCACTCCAACAGGGCAGGACGATGGTTTTAGTGCAGCCCAGAACTTTTCTCCTTCTAGCTTAGACCAGGTGAAGATTCAAACAGCTCCTCTGGTTTGGAGATCTGCCGCCTCTTTAATATAATAGAACTAAATATGACTCACCTTTCAGTGTTTGGAGCACCAGGAAAAGTTCATTTGAAGAACTCAGCAGCATCTCTTTCCAGAACCATACTGTTTCATATTATTTGGTCAGCCTGTAGCTGCTCATGTTTTCTTTATCTGTGGTGCTGTAAGGAGTTAAAAGCAGTCTACATGCACCACTTCAAGTATAATGCTCTTGCTGTTACTAAGCCCAAATTTAAAGTGGACCCCTTGTTTTTCTTATTTCCTGTTCTTGTGGTGGATGTTCATATTAAACATGACCAGAGTTTACAGTAATAAGCTCAGTGTATGAACAGTAATCACTGTGAACCCAAACCTCAGGCTGCACACTGCTTGAAATACTCAGTTTATCACAGTTTGTTACACTCTGGGATCTGTATGATGTCACAGAGGGAGGGGGGATACTTGTATAATCAACAATCATGCCGTCTGTAGCCAATCAGAAGAACATTGTCTTAAAGGGGGAGGAGCTAAGACAGCTTGTTTCAGACAGAGGATGAACTGAGGGGCTGCACCGAGGCCTAGAATCAGATAAAGAAGGATTATTATGAACTCTGAGTCAGGCGAAGCTGCTCTGAAGCTGGAAATGAGCTGAATAGGTGGACTTTAAAACTTAATTTATAGTAAAATCTACACCACATCTTGATGCACACCTTCCCAGAAATGTAATACTGATGTGATGGTAATAAGCAGTGTAACATTAGTACAAGGGTAATACCTCCATGAAAGAAAACCCAGGTGTACCTGGCTGTCTCATTATTGGAAAGTTTGGCCATGTTTAATGTAAAAATCCACCACTGGAGCAGGAGATATATGACAGGAAGTGAGGAGAAGCAGAAGAGACTGAAATGATCACACCAGTGACGTCCAGTGCTGTTGCTTTTGTTCCAGGTGAGGAATCTCCTACAGGCATGTCACAATAAAGAAGGACTGGAGCTCCACAGCCTGCTGTCAGACACACACGTGCAGGTAAACACACACACACACATCAGTTCAGAGGTCACGAAATCAACTTTAGCTCACGTAACTCTGCTGCTTCATCAAGCTGTGAGTGATAGTATACTATTGCGGATCACTTTTACATTAATGATCCTTAATGTTGCTGAAGCTGGTCTCTCTCTGCATGAACTGCATGCACGTCAAAACTGAGGAAGTCTCACAGCAGCTTCTCTATGACAAATAAAAGGAAGGAGGCTGTTTCCATCCATGAGCTTCTTCAGACAGAGAGTGGTGCACAATTACACACACACCACAGCTTTACTGGTAGTCCAGAAACCAACTGGTGACATCACGGTGGCAGCCTCCATCCTTTATATCCAGTCTGTGGCTGCAGGCAGAGTTGTGCTGTGACACTTGCTGTCAGAGGAATACAAATGTAATGATTTGCATTGTGGTCGCTGATGCCCTTTATCCCCAGATTGGAGTCACACAGTTCCCACATCATGAGTGATAAAAGTATACACACACACAGCTGTGTTAGAGAAATCTGTGGTGTGTGTGACTGATCGTTCCTGTTTTTATCTGTGTGTTTGCAGTCGTTGCTTCTGGCCCATGACAGCATAGCAGAGAAAGAGATGCAGCCTGAGCCACTGCCCACCGAAGGGGAGACACTGACTCAGTGGGGAGGAGAGACCGTGAAGATAGTTCGTATAGAGAAGGCCCAAGACATACCGCTGGTACGCTGGACTAACACACACACTCTGCCAGTTTTATCCCACTACCTTTCATTTCTCAGGGACTTTCTATGTTTTTTTTGTTTTTTTTTTTCTGTCCGGTTGACTGAAGAAACCAGTTACCCTTTTTAAAATATGCATAGGTGTGGACCCAGATTTGGCCCCTTTTAATAATTTATCCAGCATTTTTGATCCCTCATAACTTCATAACTACACGAGACATCCACATGAATTTTCAGGGCTGAAAAATACATTTAAGCTCTGTTAAAAAACTACATCTGAAACAATTTTACACCCATTCACGAGTCACAGGCTAAAGACAAAACCTGGCTTTTGTCCTGCATCCACAAAAGTTGGGACGCTGAATAAAATGTAAATAAAAACAAATGCAATGATTTTCAAATGTCATAAAACCATATTTTATTCACAGTAGAACATAGAAAAAACATCACATGTTTAAACTAAGTAAATGTAACATTTTAAGAAAAATAGGAGCTCATTTTGAATTTGATGGCAGCAACACTTCAACAGAAAAGTGCATTCTGGGTAGACTTTCAGGGCTCGTATCGCCATGTGGGATAGGAGGCTGCTCTAAAGTTCAGCAAACAGTAAAAAGAAACAAAAACTCTAAATCAGCTGTTCCATGTGCTGCTGTTTGTTCTGTAGGGAGCGACTGTTCGTAATGAAATGGACAGCGTGGTGATCAGTCGTATCGTTCGTGGTGGAGCAGCTGAACGAAGCGGACTTTTATCGGAAGGAGATGAAATCCTGGAAATTAACGGCATTGAGATCAGAGGGAAAGACGTCAACCAAGTGTTTGACATCCTTGTAAGTGTTTCGTTCGTTTCTTCATGTATGAACAGAAGTTTAACAGCAGCTGAGAGTCGTCTGTAAACTCACGGTGGTTTTATGGCTTCTTTTATGAAGCCATCTATAAAGTGAAAAGGTGCAGGTTCAGTGAAATGGAGCACTAATTGGTGCTAATTTTGTGTTTTTGTGTCAGGCTGACATGCACGGCCTCCTGACCTTCGTGTTGATTCCCAGCAATCAGAGCAAACCTCCTCCCATCAAAGAGACTGTGGTGAGTGCCACGATATGAGAGGAACATTTCCTTCCTGACTGGGTTATTAGGTGGTGCACACCCTCTGTTCATTCAGGTTGAAGTAATCAGCAGAGGGTAGAAAATCTCCAGATTTTCCTCTGCGATCTGATGAGTCTCTGTGTTTGTCATCTTTCGCTCCTCAGATCCACGTGAAGGCTCATTTCGACTACGATCCCTCGGACGACCCCTACGTGCCGTGCAGAGAGCTCGGCTTATCCTTCCAGAAGGGAGATATTCTGCACATTATCAGCCAGTCTGACCCCAACTGGTGGCAGGCGTACAGGGACGGAGACGAGGATAACCAGCCGCTTGCCGGGCTGGTGCCAGGTACAGCCGTCTGACACTCGGATGTTTTTATCTCGAGAGTTTGATGGAGCATGTGAAGAATTCTGCTCCGGTGTGTGTGCGTGCACAGGGCATTTGATTTAGATAACAGGAAACAGGGGTCAGATTGGTAGGAACCTTTGACCTCTACGGCGGGCCTGGTGGTGATCTGACAGTGATAAATGAATAAATGCTGCTTGCTGAGGTGGAGCTGCTTCAAACAGTTACTCATACCTTCATTTTTATCTCAGCGGATTCTTTGCAGACTCCTCACACCAGACATGAAGTGAAGTTTCACCTCGTGTGATGAGGACAAGTCCAACTGATAGCTGTAATGAAGTTACAGCGACATATTTTCAGAACTCACCATGAAGTCCAACCATTTCTCTCACCATCTCTATCTAAAGCTCCACCTGCCCTCAGATGGTGTCAGTAAGCTCCTCCTTCATTGTGGCATCAGCAGAATCCCAGCTGATGCGTTTTCATGATGCAGATCTTTCATTGAAGTTCCATTCGTCTGTTTTCTTCTGCTTATCCTGATTTGTGTCGTGGTGGCAGCAGTCAAAGCAGGTATTCCAGGCGTCCTTTTTCCAAGCACTCTTTCCCAGTTCCTCCTGGGGCTCCCAGGCGATCCCAGGCCTGATGAGATGCACGATCTCTCTGGTTGATTCTGGGTGTACCCTGGGGGTCTCCACCCAGTTGGGCGTGCCAAAGGGTGAAATATTGATCTCACATGAGCTCTGTTTGCCTCGTCTCTGGTGGGAACCGTCAGTCTGTCGTTGCACAGAGACGACATGTTGCTCGATCTTCTGGCTCTGTCAGGTTTAGAATAAATTTTAGGTCATTGCACAGGTTGGCGCCTCCTCACCTCCCTGATCTCCTAACAGATCACTCAGGTCTGCTAAGCAGGTGCTCCTGTTGTCCTGAGATCAGGCCTTTGCAGTGTGGCTCCTAAATTCAACACCAGGACCTCTCCAGTGTTAGTTTTTATTCTTTGGTTATTACCTGCTGTTTTTAAATGTGCTTATAACGAAAATCGACCTGATTTGGTTTCTCTGATTCTTTCCACAGGGAAGAGTTTCCAGCAGCAGAGAGAAGCCATGAAACAAACCATAGAAGAAGACGAGCCTGAGAAGTCTGGTCAGTCCCTCCTCCACCTACATTATGACCTCATTACTGTAAAAAACCTGTCTGAGGTTAGAGTTTATCAGTCTGTCCTGTTCATGAGATAAACTTAGGGCGTTTTCACACCTATAGTTCATTTACTCTGGTCCGAATCAGTTTGAGTTTGTAAACTTGTAGCTTTTTCCTGTGGTTTGGTTTCTTTTCACACATAGAAAAATCCAAGTGAACCAAAATGCATCACTACAAACCAGGTGAGAAAGTTCAGCACGATTATTGGCCAGATATGTCTGGGGCGGGAGCAACAAAAGTAAATACAGGAAGGAAGGTACTACGTTCTAGACTAGTGGAGAACGTGGAGAATTTACATTTATTTTCACATCTATAGTACCTTCCAGCATCCCAGAATACAAAGCATACGCGGCTACGGGAAGGTTTTTAGCTCAGACTTGTAACGTACACCTGGTAGTTGGTTTGGATCATGTTCACACCATAATGTGTTCACACCTGCACAAATAAACCGCACCAAGGGGGAAAACGAACCAGAGTTCCATTTAAACGGGTTAAACACGGCAGGTGTGAAAACACCCTTAGAGAAGGATTGGTCCATTTGATGTCACCTTCCACCTCTCATACGTAGGACAAAGTAAAAGCAAACTCCCTTTTGTTCATGTGACTCTGCATGCATTCATCTCTGCAGTGTTTGAAGTCATCTCTTTGTTTGCAGGGAAGCTTTGGTGTGGAAAGAAGAACAAGAGGAAGAGGAAGAAGCTGCTGTACAACTCTCACAGGAATGATGGTGCGTCTGTCTGTCTGTCACCGAATGTTTTAAAGGCCAGGAGGAGCTGGAGCGCTGATTAACTCACAGCTCTTAACGAGAACCTCAGCTTCTTTTTTAACCTCATTACAACTTCAGATGTCTTTTTTTTTTTTTTTTTTTCCTCTTCCCCAG
>VUQS01033591.1:0-19457 GCA_015108495.1 Heterochromis multidens
CAAGTGATTCTCCAACAAGTACTAAGTCATGTTTTGCTTGGGGATCAAATATTTATTTCACTCAGTGACATACAAATCAATTTATAACTTTTGCGTAATGTGTTTTTTCTGGATTTTTGGTTGATATTCTGTCTCTCTCCATTCAAATTAAACTACCATAAAAATTTGAAATTGTTCATTTCTTTGTAAGTGATCAATCTTACAAATTCAGCAGGGGATCAAATAATTATTTCCCCCACTGTATATAAAATTTCAGTGATAAACCGCAGTGAGAATGAGACATCGCTGTGGTGGGAAATATAATCATTTTAAAGGCTGAAGGAAAAACTTACTGTTGCATATTTTGCTGTACAATAACAGACTGCTAACGTTTTGGTTTTGTTTACTTTGAACATGTAAAGCAGAGAAATGAAACATGAAAAGAAAGAAAAAATATGAAGTGCGAGTGTGTGAAATCACGCACAAGTCTAGGGGCTGGCAGGCAGAGAAACACTTGAAGCTTTAAAGAAATCTTATTCCCATCTCTCTCTCTCTCTCTCTCTCTCTCTCTCTCTCTCTCTCTCTCTCGCTCCTTTAAGTTTAGAAATGGGCTGGTTCTCGCAGTGATGTCACCTCGCTCCTGTGTGGACATTTATTCCACACAGTGTGCATCTCCGATTCGTCTCCATAGAGAAGCAGTCCACCATAACGCAAGCAGCATTACGCATGATATGGACGCTGCAGGAGCGAGTGCATTCGTGGAGTCTCTGTGGATTGTGAACTCTGTTCTTCTCGCATTTTTCTCACACATTCGAAACCTGATGTGCGTGTCAGAATTATTTGAAGGACGTGTGTTAAAGAGTTTTCTGTTTCAGAAGATCAGTTCTGCAGCCCCCATGTCTTATGTAGGCTGCACTCGATAGTTACCTGGAGTTTTACGCGCAGCCTATCTCCATGCTTTAGCAGCACAGCTCAGCTCAGCTCAGCGCACCCAGCCTTAGTTGTTTCGTAAAAGAACAGGGTGGAATAACAAAGATGATACAAACGGACAGTTTGCAGACAGAATGGATTTAACCCAGCTAAGTATCTTGGTGGAAAATGTTTCCAATGATGAAAACACCACCGACGCACCATTCGCCTTGCCACACACAGAGGCAGCCACTGCACTCATCATCCTGGTGGTTACTGTGATCATTTCGGTGACAATTGTTGGTAATGTGTTGGTGATTGTAGCGGTTCTTACTAGCCGGGCTCTCCGTGCTCCTCAGAACCTTTTCCTGGTCTCCCTCGCATCGGCGGACATCCTGGTGGCAACACTAGTCATCCCCTTCTCCCTCGTCAATGAGGTAATGGGCTACTGGTACTTTGGAAGTACTTGGTGTGCCTTCTATCTGGCTTTGGATGTGTTGTTCTGCACCTCATCCATCGTGCACCTGTGCGCCATCAGCCTGGACCGCTACTGGTCAGTAACAAAAGCGGTTAGCTACAACCTGAAACGGACACCTAAGCGCATCAAGTCCATGATTGCTGTGGTGTGGATAATATCTGCTATCATCTCCTTCCCTCCCCTCCTCATGACCAAACATGATGAACGGGAGTGCCTGCTGAATGATGAGACCTGGTACATCCTCTCATCCTGCCTGGTATCCTTCTTTGCTCCGGGTCTCATCATGATTCTGGTATACTGTAAGATTTATAAAGTTGCTAAGCAGCGCTCCTCCACCGTGTTCGTGGCCAAGAATGGCCTGGAGAGGCAGCCCTCTCAGTCAGAGACCTGTTTTGTCAGGAAGGACCGGTTCGAAATGGAGAGCCCTAGCAGTCAAAGCTCCGGCAGCCATCCGCAAAAGCAGGGGGAGCTGGATGACATCGACCTGGAGGAAAGCTGCTGTGCATCGGATACTAAACCCCGACACCATCGCTTCACCAAGCGAAGGAAAGTGGAGGGATCGGACAGCTGCCCGCCCCAGAGTTGCCGTCTGTCCTGGGCTTCAGCCCGGGCGTTACAGCTGTACCCGGAGCAGAAGAACCCAGCTGGGAGACAACAGCTGGCCGCAGCCAACAAGACCAAAGTGGCCCAGATGCGGGAAAAGCGGTTTACCTTCGTATTGGCGGTAGTGATGGGGGTGTTTGTGCTCTGCTGGTTCCCCTTCTTCTTTACTTACAGCCTGCATGCTATCTGCAGAGACAGCTGCTACATCCCTGCCGCACTTTTCAACCTTTTCTTTTGGATTGGCTACTGTAACAGTTCTGTGAACCCCATAATCTACACCATTTTCAACAGGGATTTCAGAAAAGCTTTTAAGAAAATCATATGCAGAACTTCAAAACGCACATAAAGAGTTGCGAAATTCTTTTTGCCTCTCAAAAACACTGGGAAGAAATCATAGTATTATAACTTATTGCTCTTGGCCGACTATTCTGCTACTCCATCATTTAAATGTAATTTTTAGCATATTAAAAAAATATCCAGTGTTGTGTATACATTAAATTGTCTATAATTGAAATAAATCATTATATACTCGACCATTCCTGCAGCAAGCTCAGATATTTCAGGGTAAGTTGAAGTCATGATCACGTATGTTGCTGGATTCCAGCATTGGCAGCTGGTCACTGTGGGTGTTGAGATAAATAGAAGATTCATCTCCAACATCTATAAGCAGGGAGATAAACAGGCTACATGTTTTGACTTTTCGTGTGGTATGGGGAAAAAAAGTGTCGGCAAGTGCTGAATGCTGCACAGATGAAATGTTTGGCATTATTTCAGGTAACTCATATAGCTTTATGTGCTTGCTGCAGTTAAAGCTACAGCAAGGCTATCAGCTATTTCTTATTAGTGAACCCCTAAACTTATGTAAGAGTCTAATCTCACACCACCCCATGCTATCACACCACCTCAGACCAGAATAATGGCCAAACTGAGGCCTGCATTTGCAGAATTGATTGCATATACCTCTATATTAAATTTCCTTGCAACTGATTAACATTTTGTTATTAAATATTTTAAAATGAGATAAATCTCCTATTAAACATGGTCTTGGTGTAGGCTATGTTGTCATGCAAATATCTCCTTCATTCTGGTGCCAAATTACTATTTTTTATTAATTTTAGACAAAAGCTTCCTGGAGGATTAAGTGGATCAGACATATTCCTGAATATGTTAGAAGAAGGATACACTCAAAATAACAAAAATAAAAACAGTCCTGTTCCCTGCTTCCTACCCGAAAAATATCTCAGGACTGCAATCTCTTTGGTTAAAAAGAAAGTTTAATGTCAATAAGTCAGGCCTCACACTGTGATCCCCGGCTTTATAAAGCTGTTAGATTTCACTTTTTTCATATAGTGAAAAATCTGCAGAAGAAATAATTCACAAAGGACAATTCTTCAGTCTGTATTGGAGAAAAAATAATAATTTATGATAAAGACATTTCTGCAACTCATATACATAAGAAGAGAGTGCTGTGGCTAAATGGATGACTATATTTAAACTTCCCAGCACCATTTTCCATTCAACATCAGACTGTGGTCGGTTCATGATGCATGTGGGATACAACGTGTATGTCAAATGTTGAATATATCATGAAGGACTGTGCTTTACGGGGGTGCTGAGGATAAATACACTATTTATATCCTCTTAGGAATGTCTTCAAAGCACTCCTACTGCTCACTAGCCCCTTGCCAAAGATAATCACCCTGTCTGAGGGATGTCATGCTGAAAGAAAAAAAAATGAAAGCAGTTTTTGTGAAGTATGCTCACATTCATGAGGGTATTGTTAAAATACTGTCAGGAGAAGCAAGGGTGAAGGTGGCTGCACATTTTCTTTTCTTTTAATGTGAGCCACCGTTTTATTTATGAATGGAATTAGAAAGTCTGAGAGAAGTGTTGTTAGTGCGAGGAAACTTTATCTCAAAGGGATTCACAAACTCTTGAAAGAAATTAAACGTCTGGGTAAAGTCGCACTCATAAGAGTCGGCGTAATTAGCTTTGTAGCGTCATCACATTTAGCAGGATGGGACTGATGCTTATTTATCGGTGACTCAATGGGATGTTAGTGTACACATGTTACATGTAACCCAAAGTTACAAATTGATTTTTCATTACCCCAGGATGAAAGAGTTACATAAACGCGTAATTTACTTGCTGAGAGTAAACTGATTCACAGCTGACAAGACATCCAACTCCCTTGTTAAATCATCTTCCCAATTCAATTGTCTTTGCAATCAGCTGCTCCACTGCAGCAGGAATGGGGCACAATACTTTTAATTAGCTTTAGTGTTTTCTACTGCTTTCATATGTACTTCCTCCAGGCAAGGCTCTTCAAACATCAGCACAGCTCTGTTAAAACTTTTGAATTAGAGTGCTTACAATATTATATTACAGTGCAATTATTTTCCTTTGGTGACCAGCGAGGAAAGTATAACGAAGCAAAGCATGCAGAATTCTCACAGTCTTTCACCAGTCGTCAGATAAATGCTCTGATAACTGCATTTTTATTCAGAACCACGCTGGTGCTTTTTAAGTTTTGCAGATTTTGCAGGTGCACAGTCTGCACAAAAATCCACAAAGTCGTTTATTTATGCCAGAATGTAAACAAAGTTGGCGACTAGTTCAGGAAGGGAAGCAGAGCTGCAGTGACCCTCGACCTCCTAAACTCTTTTTTTAGGACTTAATGAGAGCAACAGAACAACTGCACTGAGCCAAAACATTTCCTGATGTGGATTGTTAACAAAAAAGCTGCACTCGGGCCTCTTAGGAAGAAGAGTAAAGGTTTGGAGTGTTTTTAGAGTCAGAAGTTTTCGCAAGGTTATTTGTTGTCATAATAGTCAGAGAAGAGATAGATATGAATATTTCAAGACAACTGCACCGCAGAGAAAAAGGAGCCTCTTAGGAAAAGGGAGAGATTGGAGAAGGGAGCAGTTGCTTCTTGTCCTCTGCTACATTACCTTGTTTATCACACAACGGAGCATTTGCAGGTAATTGCTTTTTTCAATTGTCTCTAACAAGATAAGGATTGGAGGCAAGTGAGGCCAAATTTCGACTCACTCTCAGGAAGCTGTGTATCCAGAGAAGGAGACCCAGTTTGTCATTAGTATAAATCAGCTGGTGTCATGTCTGAGTGAGGGTGGAACTGAGCTTACTGTCTCCAGGGTATTCTAATATATCGCCCTGTTCAAAGCAACCACTATGTGACTTGAGTCATCAAAGTAAATTACACAAGTGCAGTACTAATTTAAACATGACAGTCAGATTACTGGCGTCTGTGTTTGTCTTTTGTCTTTTTACTGACTGAGCATAAGATTTTACTAACTGAATCACAGTGACATTCATATTCTATTTTTAAAGCATTTACTATGAAAACAAGGTGATTTATTATATAATTTAAAGATATAATATAAAAAATGCTTTTTTTCACAGAGAAGTTGGAAATTAAGATAATATTCTATATTTTTGTGCACTGTGGTCAACATGGGCACTGTTTAGATTAAGTCAGTCCTGCAAAGACTGTCCTGCTGCTGTGGAAACTCTGTAGTACAGCGAGTCTGCTGCTAAATCTGCATAAATTATCCTCAAATGCCACATTTTACTCCAATTTGAATAATGTTTGCATAACAATGCGGTGCCTAGAAGTTTAGGAAAGTGTAATGGATCACTGGTTTTAAAATTGTCTGATGATTCATTGTCTGCTTTATTCCTTTAATACTCAACAAATAAAGAATGTGTATAAACAAAGAGAAATATGTACACCATGTAATTAGTCATAACTGAAACACTGTCTCTCATTTGGACTGAACATTTATATCATGCTCAGTGGCTGTAACTCTTGAAAACAAAACTATGTTTTCCCCTTGTATGTTCTCATAAAGAGAAAAACATGTCTGACGGATGACTAATGACTTGGAGTGTGCTGGAAAATTTTTAGTCCCCAAAGATCCAACTAGGACACTTAATCTGAGTTATCTCTCCGCTGCTACCTTCTTTGTTATTTGTTATCCAGTATTAGGTACAAAAATAGTTCTAAAAGTAAAAGGGTAGTCATTCTAGGAGAGAACTGAACAGTTTCCCTCCATTTATGAGAGTATTTGTTTAAAAATATCTCTGATTTAAATGTTTGGTAGCGCTTACGATTACACCTAGGTAATAATGAGGTAATAACAAGTTAAGTAATAGTACAGTAATAAAGTCAGTATTTATTTTTAAAAAATCACAGATATCACCATCTTATTGCTAGCAGGTTATCATACAGGTACCAAAATTTTACTATACTATTACTAATTGGTTTTGGTTCATAGGCAGACATTTGTTTGCACATTGTTACCTCTAGAGTTTCTGGCCCCTTATTACCCACATACATAAATTTCAGTGTAATATTACTCAGGTATAACCATAGTTGATATAATATATTACTTGGTTATTACTTTGATATTACTTTGGTAGTTGAGTGGTAATAACTTGCTATTATATTATTACCTTTTGTTTCCACCTTCTTACCCCACTATTATCACATTATTACACAGCTGTAATAATTCACGCTTCATCACTACATCCACAGCATTAAGGGACATTTGCACCTCTCCGAGTTTATGTTCATGAAGTCCTCCAAAACCATGGAAGGCCTAAATTATAGCACAATCCAGACAACAAGGCCTCCTGAACGTTGTATTACTGTTAACTGGCTTTACACATCAGTGAGTGGGAGATATTGCATCCATCCATGCACAGTATCTCATAAACTGCACACAATTCCTGAGAGATTAAATCTTTTTATCCTCAGACAATATTTAAACTCAAACAAAACATTTGTGCAGCTGCTTCATTTGGGGAAATCTCTGCTGCATTTCTCTCACAATCTGGACTGTTGTTAACACGCTCTAGTGCTTCCCTAGCTCCTGTGCTGAGGCAGATTACTCGGGCTGATTATACATTCTGTTGGACCATAGTGCATCTCTGCCAACTGATTATTATCTATTTCTATCATTACCAGTAAACACACATAAGACAAAAACACCTTCAGCTCTCTGCCAAGTGTTTGTCCATTTCACACATACAGGCAGAAGAGGATCCCTGTGACCGGCGATAGCCTACATGGGATCTTTGATCTTTAAAACAGGAAACGGGCTGGTCTTGCTGTTATGCAAAGGTATGTCACTGTCACACAAGGGGGCATTGTATTCTGAATATTATTAGTTCACTTTTAAACAACACCTAACCAACTGCGAACTCACTGCTAATTAAAATAATTGTAGTCTGAAACACAGCAACCTCCCTGTCTTTTGACCCTTTAAAAGATGACTGGTTTATATATTTTACCATCCACTAGCCCTCCATATTCATAAAAGCACACATGAAAGCTTTTTTTTCCAAAGCTTGTTTTATCAAAGTATGAAGTGCTGGTAGGGGTTGCTTCCTGCAGTTTTTTTTTAAGTTGAAACAATTTTGGTAGCGGCACCTGAAGCAATAACACTCTGCTAACTAATGTTTGTAGCAAAGGGAGGCTGAATATTAGAAATAATGATAATGAGACTAACTATAAAGAGCTTCACCGGCATTAAAAAAAAACTCTGTGTAATTTTCTCAAGCAGGAGGGATCAACTCCACTGTTTTTCACCACTGACAGCAACAACAACACTTCAGTGCATACTCTGTTCTTCCTCGGTCTAAATGAATGTGCAGGGTGGGTGTAAATGCTGATGATTAAGAGTTTTTAAATTTTCTTTTCTCCAACCATGAATGGGACACCAGCAGATAATGTAACACTCCACAGCAGGAGGTGATTTAATCCGGCAGACTTGGAGCTGGGCTTATGATTCTTATCTTTTTCTAAAGGTTTATAAAACGTGTCTCCAAACAGTGCAACTGTGCTGATGCTGAGGGCAACAGGAAAACAACCACAGAGAAAGCAACCCTGTGTTTCAGACCAGTTTCATATTGGTAAGATGGCTAGTTAAAAGTTTAATTAACTGGATGATAAAAGAACCATAACAGCCAAGGAAACCAGTTCAGCTGAAAGTCCCCCATCACCATTTTTTCATTTTACTGAAGGCATCAAATACGTTGAGCTCATGAAGTGACTAATAAAAGTAATTTTAAGACCTTCTTCAACTGTCTTGATTGTGTTTAGTTCTTGAATTACTTACTTCTTCAGAAGTGGTAATACATGAGCACAAGTAACCCACCAAGGCTGCATTTGCTCAGCATACAGATTTGTGTGCTATGTTGTGTGTAGTCATCATGAAAGATTTCTTTTGGTGTCAAGCATGTCAAATATACCCTTCTAAAAAACACATGCACATGACAGCCTTGTGCCTCCAATACTCCAGTGCAGCCTCTCAGGTCTCCTAATCCTATAAGAGATAGGAAGTTTTTTTTCACTTTCTTAAGCTACAGTAAGAAGAGGATAACATGCTTTTACTGCTGTCCCTAAAAGGATAAAATTCACATTGCCATGTCCATAATATTTGATATTTCAGGGCTTTAAAAGAGAGAATCCATGTGAAACTTGTTTTTTTATCTTTAAGAAATAAATGAAAATCCCTTAAAGCATTAAAGCTGCACTTATCAATATTTTAATTATAATGTAAAAAGGATCTCAAAAAGAAAAATGCTATCATGTGAATCTACAGTTCCCCCGCGCACGAAGGAGGATTATTGTTTTGGTTTTTGATGATATACTTTCATTTGCCTTGTATGATACTGTTTCAAAACCAAACATCAGACAAACTTAAACTAGTCATGGATTGATCAAAACAGATTAGCAGCTAAAGAGACAAATATTTCCCCAAGGAGATGATACCAAAACAGAGCTGGGGGGTGAGTAATAATTGGACTTTGATTCATCAAATGGTTAGAAATAGACTTCAAATAATTGATAATATTGCATCATGGCTGCTGGGTAGTTTGGGAATTGTTGACAAAACATTTATCACAACAGCTTCATGTAATAGTAATACATCATTTTTTTTTATATCAACTTTTGCTCTTCCCCCAAGAAACCAAACAATGAAGGTTTCACTATTCAGATTATTACAACCCAATTAAAGTAAAAGTTGGGATGCTGCGTAAAATTCAAATAAAAACAGAATGCAATGATTTGAAAATCTCATAAAGTAATATTTTATTCACAATAGAACATATAAAACATATCAAATGTTTAAAGTGAGAAAATGCATAATTTTATGAAAAAATAAGGTCCTTTTAAATTTGAAGTAACATATCTCAAAAAAGTTGGGAAAGGGTCATGTTAACCACTGGTAGTAGCATCCTCTCTTCTTTTAACAACAAACTGCAAACGTCTGGGAACTGAGGAGATGAGTTGCTGGACTTTTGGGAGAGGAATGTCTCTTGGGAGAGGAATATCTTGTCTGATATAGCATTTTAGCTGCTCAATAGTCCTGGATCTTCTTTGTTGTATTTTTAATTTCATGATGCGCCAAATGTTTTCAATTGGTGAAAGGTCTGGACTGCAGGCAGGTCAGTTCAGCATCCAGACTCTTCTACTTTGAAGCTATGCTGTTGTAATAGATGTCATATGTGGTTTAGTATTGTTTTGCTAAAATATGCAAGGCCTTCCCTGAAAAAGACGTCATCTGGTTGGGAGCATATGTTACTTTAAACCCTGTATATACCTTTCAGCATTGATGGTGCCTTACCAGATGTGCAAACTGCCAATTCCATAGGCACTAATGCACACCCAATACAATCAGATATGCAGGCGTTTGAACTGAGTGCTAAAAACAAGCTGGATGGCCCCTCTCCTCTTTAGACCAGAGGACTTGGCATTCATATTTTCCAAAAAGAATTTCAAATTTCGATTTATCTGACTACAGAACAGCTTTCCACTTTGCCTCAGATCATTTTAATAAGCATCAGAGATGACAATGGCGTTTCTGGATCATGTTCACATATGGCATCTTCTTTGCATCATAGAGCTTTAACCTGCATTTGTGAATGGCACGGTGAATTGTGCTCACGGACAATGATTTCTGGAAGTGTTTCTTGAGCCCATGCAATGATTTCCATGACAGAATCGTGCCTGTTTTTAATGCAGTGCTGCCTGAGGGCCTGAAGATCATGGGCATTCAATATTTATTTTCGTCCTTGTCCCTTGTGCACAGAGATTTAAAAAAATAATAATATTAAGTACTGTAGAAAATAAGCGATTCGAAGTCTTCACAATTTTATTTTGAAATTGTTCCACAATTTGTAGACACAGTTTTTCTGCCTTACCACCACTTGGCAGATCAGACCACAATTGGAAGACTCCTCTCTACAGAAAATAATTCGTACCAACAGCCATCAGGCTTTACAATTCTCATACAACTAGCAGATGAGCTATGTAAGACATACGAATTTCCCTTTGGGATCAATAAAGTTATTCTTATACTTATTCATCTTATTCTAAGAAACTCTTCCTCTCTAAAATGTTCTTTTATGTACAGTCTGTAACTTTGTCATAAATGTTATGTGTAACACCTGGTTCCGGAGAAACGTTGTTTTGTTTCACTATGTACTGTATATAGCTGAAATGACAATAAAGCTCAACTTGAACTTGAACTTGAACTTTTCATACCCAATCATGTTACTATTTTTTTTCCCAGTTCACCAAATTAGTTGCAAAATGTTCCTCCAGCTGTTTCTTTTTAGTACCACTTACTTCTCTGAAATTTGACCCCGTCATAATGTAAAATACAAGTATTGTAAAGCATCCTTTACAACCAAAGAACCTATTCCTTCACTTATCTTTGTACAATTACCCAACTACAAACCTAATATTATTGTTATTATTATTATTTTATTTTCCTTAAACCAAACAATAGACATCGATAGTTGGAACAATAAACATATAAGTCACATACAGTACAGACAAATATGACAAACAAGTAAAAGTCCTTTGAAATGAACAGTGTGTATGTGTACATAACTTTATGTTTTTGTGCACCTGCTCAAGTCTCATACTGTATTATTAGAAGGGGGAGCCAAGAGGGATATGGAAATTAAATGAATAAATGAATGAATAAATAAATAAATAAATAAATAAAGTAAAATTAAAAAAGGAAGAGTAAACAAAATGAAAAAGAGTCTTAAAGGCATTGTTACTACAATGGTGGAGGGGTGGGGGGGCTTGTCCCAGCACGGTCAGGGAGATGTTTGAACTCTGTAGCGAGTATAGCATGGTTGCTTATGTTGAGTAAATATTATTTGTTTAATTCACAGTTTGAAATCATCGTTCATCTCTCATGCTCATCCTGTTTGGCTTTAAGTCTGATTTTATTCCCTTTTCTGAGCCACTTCCACACTTCTATAGGAGGAAGCTGACCCAGAGGGTTTAGCCCCCATAAAAATCGACCCTGAGGAGGGGGACAATTTTTTTAGGGACTTACAGACTTGTGAACCTGGTTGTGTTGAAGGAGTAAACCATGCCAACCCATTTTCAATATCTAGAACCAAAAAGGTTCAGTTCAAGTTTCCCTTGCCCCCTCTCCCCTAGTCACCCTGGGTATCACGCAGCCTCCCCACATTAACCCACTCCACATCCTTCAAAGATGAAAAGGTGAGAAAAAGAACCATATCAAATGAAGGAATGCAAAAAAAAAGAAAAAAGAGAGATGGTCATACTACTACTACTACTACTACTACTGCTACTACTACTACTAATAGTAGTATAGTAATACTAATAATAATACATAAAAAATAAATGATATGTGATAGAAGGTTGGGACTTTGAGTAGCTGTGCACTTAGTCTGTTATGTGAGTATAGTAGTAATAAATAACAATGATGATAATATTCATTAATAACAATATAATATAATATAATACAATATAATATCACTTGCTTTTCCACCCTTTTGTTTCCCCCATCAAATTTAAAATGAGTTTTTTTCATGAAATAATAAAATATCTCAGTTTAAACATTTGATATGTTTTCTATGAGCTATTGTGGATAAAATATGGGTTTATGAGATTTGCAAATCATTGCATTCTGTTTTTATTTACATTTTACACAACATCACAGTTTTTTGGGGAATTGGGGTTGTATTTTAAGTCTCGTTTATTCAGCAGCAGTGTTTATCAGTAGTATAATAACCATTTTATATCAAAGTGAATTACCCTGTTATTGAGATAAATACTTCAATGTCTGAAACAAAGAGCATTTATTTTTGGTTTGTTGATTCAATTTAATTCAATTTTATTTATATAGCGCCAAATCACAACAACAGTCGCCCCAAGGCACTTTATATTGTAAGGTAAAGACCCTACTGGTTATGAACCAAAAAAATCTCCTTTTAATAATTAATGTTCTCTATGCAAATATCCACCTGAATGAGAGATTGTGGATCGAGAATAGGATGATGGAGACCCTGCTGTTTAGACAGGAAGTGGAAGAAGTTGTGGGAAGGGTGGAAGAGGGGTGTTTCACCCTTGACTTTAGTCCCTGTGGCCAAGTACTGAGCACAGTACTAATGAGGCCACACACTCATTCCACAAGACAATTACCCAGAAGAGATTTGGATGTTATACATCTGCTTCATAAACTCATTTATCATCCTGTGCATGGACAGTCAAGTCCAATATGGAGGTTATGTGTTATTTTAACTATTCTAATGCAAGACTGTGGAATAGTTCCTCAAGCATTCACCCATCACTCCCCGACTGGCAAGAGGTCACTTGGGTCACCCATGTACAACTATCGAGTTCTCACAGGCCTGCAACCTCTTCAACGCCAACCAAGCATAGGACGTGCAGTCATTTTCTTTTCCATTCTGCCTTTTATCTCATTCCCTGACGACAAGCTTTTTTTTTGCGAGGAATTGCGGTCAGTGCTCCCAAGCTGGATCTAGAGTATATAAAAACTGCAGCTATATAGGCAGTGTAGTAAAATTCAAGAATTCTAAGAAAAGCAGGAAGTAATAACTCAAAGCAAGAAGCTGATTGAAGGCGATGGTTGAAGAGAGAACAGCTGCAAAAGATAGCGGCCCCTCATACGTAATGGAGATTGTCACAATTCCACTGTGGCATCAAAATAAGGGCAGGGGAAAAATGCAGGAGTAATGAAACGTTACTCTGAGGAAATAGACCAATGTCCCGCTGTGAAAACAACACAAAACAGTCCAAACAAGAGGAATGTTTATTTCCATGACATTTGACCACTCTCTACTGCATCTATTCGCCTTCATCTCCCTTTGCTTATTACTATGTTCATCTATCCTCCTTGAAAAATAAAGTTTACATTCCAGGACCTTTTCACTGTATTGGCAAGATCATATATGAAATTTATGGTAAGCATCAACAGTTTGGATATGTGAGAACACAGGAAAAGACTGTTAGTTCTTTTTGCACTTTACACTCCACTCTCCCTTATAAAAATATTATCTAATGCATTAATATTTCTTTAAATATAACATAACAGCACCGATATTCAAAGAATGAATTTGGATCCAACTTTCACCGTCAAAAGCAACCCTATTATTACTCATAACTATTCTGTCAAAAAGTCCATACCATACTGAATAGAGAGCCTTTCACCCAGACCCAGACTTCACTTTTATCAGGGCGTAGATGATAAGATTTATCACCTCGCACTTGGCAAGCTCTCCGAGAGGAAATTCATCTTCAAAAATAACCACCACTTCAGCTCAAGAGGTAAACTTCTAGCCTTCTAGATATATGGTATTTAAGAGTTATGCAGGGAATTCCCAGATGAACAGCAGCTCATTAATGGACTTTGGGAAATGTGAATATGTATTAATAGGGGTGATTTTTCAAGTGTTACCTGCGACAGAGCGTTGAGTGTGGGAGAAGACGCACATACGTTTTTGGTTATCTCTCTTTGGAGTTTGGTTTGACAGGGCATCAGACTTTCCCGATTCACTGGAAACGCTGCTTGAATGCAAACAACAACAGCAAAGTCTCACAGCTCATGTCTTCTTAATACATGATGAGCTTGGTATTCCAATTTTCTGCTTGGATTTCCTTTCCTAATAGAAAAGTTACTTATTGGACATGTAAAAAAAAACACAAAGTTCTGCTTTCAGAATCTAAACACATTTTAACATATTTCAGAAACCATAAAACCATAAACCTCAGTGTTTCAGCGATGGCTGCCATGGCCAGTCTATTACATTAATAATCTTATTAGTAGTAAAACAGTCTTTTATTTCAGCATGAATGAAACCATCCACACTTGTAAACTACATTAAAACTTTTGTCAAGCTTGCAGTTCTCTCTTCACAGTTTTTTTTTTTTGGGTTTAATTTCTTTTTGTTTGGCTGTGAATTAAACTCAAGATATAACCAGCAGATATACTCACACCTTCCACTGGTCTTACATTAAATATATCTAAGAACAATAACACCTGCTAAATTTGGAGGCCATGTGTTGGCATTGACCTCAATATCATATGTGTTCTACAATTTTAGATTCATTCCAGCAAAGTGGGACAGACTTTGTGGGCCAGTTACCAGCCCAAAAATTAGTCTCTAAACTAGGACACAGCATGTGGTTTCAGTACTCTCACTTCACCTGTCCACTAGATGTCGTCATCAAGTTTTCCTGCTCTTGCTGATCACCTGTCTGCACATCTTGTTAGCCTTTGACCCCATTCAGTGGGTCTTCAGTGTTTTTGATTGCCAGACAGTGTAATTTGTCTCACTGCTGCATGTCTGAAAGTTACAAAAAGAAATGCGCCCAATGTGTGAGTTCACAGCAGAGGTTTTGACTGCTTTAGATAACATTAATGATGGACTGAAAAACACCTGTGCTTTATTCAAATAATCTACTCACTATAGTGAATCAGCTGCTTTTGTAGTGCTGCTAAACATCTTACCTGTATATTTCATCCACTGTATAGTGGCTGACCTTGACAATTATACATTGCGTCTGTTCTATCTGTTGTCAGAAGAAAAAAGAGCTATTGGATAGCACATGGATTTTGTTGTATGCTGGGAGTGCCTGTTGAGCATAAGACATCTCAATCATGCAGAGGCTCAACTCTTCCTCTAACAAAGGACCAGGATTTCAAATATTTCAATGAAAATAACTACCAGAACAACATTTGAGAGACATCATTTGAAGTCTAAAGTGTAAATATGTTAGCGATGGATTGTTAAGTAGCTAACTTAACAAAAAACTTCTCTGAAATATTTACTGTCTCCAGTTTTTTTCCTAGTAAGGCTTCTAACTAGTAAGTAATATAAACTCACCAGCCACTTTATTAGGTACTAGGTTGGACCCCCTTTTTCCCTTAATTCTTCGTGACAGAGGCAAGGTGCTGGAAACATTCCTCAAAAGTCCATGTTGACACGTTAGCTTCACACAGTTGTTGCAGATCTTCTGGCTGCTCATCCATGGTGTAAATCTCCTGCTCCACCACATCCTAAAAGTGTTTTACTGGATTGAGATCTGGTGACTGTGGAAACCATCTGAGTGCAGTGAACTCATGTTCATGTTCAAGAAACCAATTTGAGAAGATATGAGATTTGTGACATGGCACATTGTCAGAAGATGGATACACTGTGTTAATAAAGGGACGGACATGGTCAGCAACAATACTCTGGCTGGTTGTGGTGTTTAAACAATGTTCAATTTGGTCTAAGAGGTCCAAAGTTTGTCACAAAAATATCCCCCACACTATTACACCACCACACCAGCCTGAACTGTTGGTACAAGGCAGGATGGATCCATGCTTTCATTTTGTTTACACCAAACTCTGACCCTACAATCCGAAACTGGCAGCAGAAATGCAACATTTTTCCAATCTTCTTTTGTCCAATTTTGGTGAGCCTGTGTGAGTTGTAGCCACAGTTTCCAGTTCTTAGCTGACAAGAGTGGCAACTGGTGTGGTCTCCTGCTGCTGTAGCTCATCTGCTTCAAGGTTTGACGTGCTGTGCGTTCAGAGATGATCCTTTGTATGAGTTACTACTGCCTTCATATTAACTTGATGCAGTCTGGTCATTCTCCTCTGACAAGGCACTTTTGCCCAGAGAGCTGCCGCTCACTGGATATTTTCTCTTTTTCAAACCTAGAGATGATTGTGCAAAAAAATCACAGTAGATCTGAAATACACAGACCAGCCTGTCTGGGACCAACAACCATGCTACACTCAAAAAAAAAACTGATGCTTGGTTTGAATATCAGTGAGTTATTTTGATTTTGTCAACGTGCCTAAATGCATGGAGTTGCTGCCATTTGATTGGCTGTTAAAATATTTGCATTAACAAATAGCTGAACAGGTGTACATAATAAAGTGACTGGTGAGTGTAAGCTGGATGAGTAAGTAGACAATCCAAAAGCAGCCCAGGACCCTAAAATTAAGGAAGCTAAACAGAATTCTGAATCATTATTGGATTATTTCTACACTCGCCTTTTACTGGTTACATGTTACATGTTTCTCCACTACCTGAACCTGTCCTGAACTTACAGTTTTTTTAAATTACATCTTACCTGCCCATTTTGCTGTCCTGTTTGCCCGCAGGTGCACCCTAGCCTTTAAGTAACTAAAGTCTCTTTTAACCACGCAATGTCTGAGAAGTCTACTTTGGAGTCCCGACCTAACCTGTTAAAAAATTGTGTTCTGCCAGGGTCATAGTTCTGTTAAACTCTAAAGATTTTTATTTTCCTGCTCAATATTTCTTCTGCAACAATGTCAGCACACAAATGTTCAATGTAACACCATGGGTCTGCACTGTAGAGAATTAATCATCTTTGAGGCCACTGTATCTCTTTTCTTTTGTATTTATTCTATTTGAAAACAGTCCTATTATTCGGATAAACTTTACGTGCTCTAAAGGATGTTCAGCACACAACAAAAGCCCACAACATTTTAAATTTAAGTTGCTAATGGGCCGAAGAATGCTGTTCTAGATTAACCACATTGGATATAATGGTACATTGAACATTAGTAATTATAGTTGAGGACTATGTCAGAGTTATCAGTGATGTGCCACAGGACAGTTAGACTCATGGGGTGTCAGAGACTACTGATTCAAGAATATGCAGAAGTCTGTTAACCTCTCATGAGCACTAAGCCCCACACTAGCGTCCCACTGACACCGCCAATCATTTAAAAGAGAGAAAAACTAGAAGGAAGATGTGGCTCATCTGTTTGCATGTGTGTATTGGCACACTTGTGGTTATGCATGTTATATATACAGTTCATCTGTTTTACATGTGCTTACATAACACAGCTCAACTCCCAAGCATCTCTGATTGATCCTTGGATAATTTTTAGTCCTTCTTTTTTATGTATTTGATGAGACAGAAAGTTAGATAGGATGAATTTTAAGCAGTCCCATGACTCGTACATGTGTAGGATTAATGAACAACATGTGTGTTCTTGTATCTATATTTGTACATGTGTGGATACGTGTTGTTACAAGGCTGAGCTGCCCAGCCGGGGTTATTACCATGTGGATTGGTGTTTGTTTTACCTCCCAAGGGAGGATCCATAGTTGTTTTTGGTTAATTAAGACAAACTACCTTTAGACATAGCCTCAGGACTTGCCTCAAATAGCCTCAAATCTTATATCAACAACTAATGCATAACACATACATAAGCATACAGCAACTATGGTTAATGTCAGATCACAGTATGGTGTCCCGTTACCACAATTTGTGTAAATTGTTCAGCATGTAAAACCTCAGGAGATCTGTTGTGATGTTACTAAAAGGTGGGCTTTTAAAGCTGACATGGCAGCTTTAAAAATGTCAGCAAAACTTAACATTGAATGACAGGAAGAGATTCAAAGTACGCACCCTGTTGTAGATCCAATTACACACAGCACATATCATCTATGGGAGGCCTTCCAGCACAGGTAAGACATGGGAGACAATAAACTTGTTGTGTTGTTGTTGTTTAACTCACTGTATGTGCTATGCTGGCTGCTAGCTAAATGAGTGGGCAGTATTTCTACTGCTACTGGGAACCAAGCTCCTGGAAGGGGGAACAGGTGCAGGGAGGGGACAGCCTGCTCGCCTCGATTAACAAGCAGATGGTGGAATAGGGTTTATCCTGGGCCAGAGAGAGGATGGTGAAAAGAGAGGAGAAATAGAGAGAGAAATGGGGTTGCCAACACAGACACCTAGACAGGTAAACAAGCAAGAGTAACCGAGGAGAAGAGACACGTAGGAAGGATTAAATGATAAATGAACTGATACCAGTCAGATGATAAGTGAATGTGAGAGGAAAGGAATACATTTACATCTATGTAGTCATATCTGCACAGTCACATGTTGCTTATAAATGATGCCTCCTATAATTTATACAACTTTTGTACATGTAAACTTTTGCATATGCTGACTTTGCTGATTCATCTGCCGTCACCAACATGCCAAAGTTTTAATTTATTCTCTAATTTGGTTTATGGCCCCATACCCGAAAAGCTCATTAGTTCCATTAGCCTCAGAAGTATTTTGTCTCCTTTGGCACATACCACCATGCTGACATGTTGCACTAAAATGGTGAAAATGATGTGCAATGAAATGCAAGTGGAGTCCCACTCCAAGATACAATCACAGAAAATGTGAAAATAGTTTTGGTACCTCATCACCGTGCCTGTCTCAGCAGTGCCTTGCGCAAGTCGTATTTCTTCCCTGCATAGAAGCTTAGCCGGTTGTTTTCTTAAAGCTTCGCTACAGTGCCTGTTTTAACAAAATCTCACCAGTGGAGTCACGGATATGATGTTGATTTTAAGAATATGATGAATATGACCTTTGGTTAATCTTTTCTTAGCAGGTGGATCCATTTTGATTTGTAAAAGAAGCTGAATATGTCTGTCAAAGTGTGATGTTTGTCAAACATTAATTATGAATTCCCTCTTTAATTTATTGTGCCCCCACTGACCCAAAAACCTTCTCTCCTTCTATTTGTGCTTCTTGTTTTATTATCTAGTAGTTTTCATAGTGAATGTCTGCACAAAATTTCAGTTTGGACTGAAATGATGGATCAGCTGTCAGACTGATATTGCTATACCCAGAGCTCACCACTATTAAAAATAAAGGGTGTGTAATAATGTTGATTGTGTCAACAAGTAAAAGAAAATGTAAAGTTTTCTCAAAGTGTAAAAAAAACCTACATGTTCTGCACTTATAAGGATATTCCTCTGTGTTTACACTCAACATGACCATTCAGAGCACACCGAACTCGTCAGCTCCTCTGAGTGGATTTTCTTTTACATGTCATCCTGTTCATTACAGCTGGAGGTGAGGATTTGTGTCACAGTGGCTTATTACAATGATGTGTCCCTGTGCTATGGCTATGAATTATGCAATACTCAAATAGCTTAGAGTAGAATATGTGAGTGTGACAGCACTGTAGAAATATGTGGCATTTTATTTCCAGTACCCCCTATTCAATTCAAAAACCTCCAACAGCGATGCTGTTTACAGCTTGAGGACCTCATCAGGACTGGAGTGTGGTTTTGATGATGAAATCTATTGAAAAAACATGGTGGGAAAAGTGGATCCATGGGCCATCTGACCCAGTCA
>VUQS01033591.1:19496-31311 GCA_015108495.1 Heterochromis multidens
TCCATTTAAATTTACAGTGTAAAGACTCATGCCACTGCTGTGGTATTCAGGGACAGGATAGGGACAGAAGGTAACAGGTTGAAGTCAGTGCTATAATAATTCAGAACCATCATGTACAAGGGTTCAATCCTGCCACCCCCTCCACCCCACCTCCTCAAAATGTTGTTGCTTCTCCAGAGTAAAAATAAATAAAGAGACACATAAACTTGGCAATGAGGACCCTGGAGAAAAAAGTGAATAAATGTGAAATCTCTGTCAGCAAGCCAAGGTAGCCCTGCTTTCATTCCAAATGAACATGAAAAGCACTCAGATTTACTGGTTATCACAATGTTAATCAGCTAGCACATGGAGCTTAATCAATGGACTCACCTGCTGTACCATTTGGTTGGAAGGAAATTATGAATTCTCTTGAGCTAAAATAAATACTGTGATTGCATAAACCACTTAGCCCACTTTTAAGAGCCAAAGCAGCTCAAAACCCAGATGTAAGACTGAAAGCAAATGTACAGAACGGTGTGACTGTGATGCAGATTGAGTGCTGAATGAAGGGTCCTTGGAAACAACATTTCTTTTAAAAGAGCTAAAGTTAATATCTATATATGAACAATGGAGGAACTTACAATCTATAATGTAGAAGGTCAATCTCAAAATTACAAACCCACCCCAGTCACACTGTTTGCCAAACTGTCACAACCATCGTCAACCTTGCTTCAGAGCAACCAAAAAGCAAAACACCCCTCCTGATAACTTAACCAGCACTGACCTGCAAGCCAAATTGGCAATTAGCTGGTGAACATTTAACAGATAAAAGTCAGATAGTTCCCTCAGGAATTTGTTGACAAAGGACCAGAGCTAAAAGTAGTCTAAATATTGACCAAAAGGTCAAAACTATTGAGTGAATGCTAGTGTTTCTCCCTAATTGCTAGCTGTATGGGCCTCAGCTGCAGGAACTAAGACACACAGATACCAACCCACAGAGTGGCCATGATGCATATCAAAGTACTCAAATTGCTTCACTTGTTTGCATAGTATTCAGTTTTATATTCAATTTTAAATAGAGAATTTTCTTTTTCAAAATCAGAATATCTCATTCATATTGCCATTAGCAGGTATTAAGACTAAATTGATGGCCAAAACGGCATTTAAAATTCAAGTACTAAAAGAACACAATCTTGTTTGGCTTCCAGAAAAGAGACCTTCTCTTCACAAAGCTTTCTTTTTTTGTGCATAAAATTTGCAAAAACCTCTGTGTTTCCCTTTAATTTCCTCCTCTCTATCCTCTCATACCACCTCATTCAAGAACACACAATCGTTGCCGTACTGAAACATCTGTGTTCAATTAGCAGGAAGCTTTCAGTGGCAACGCGCGTTATCAGGAACTCGAAAGTTCAAGAGCAGCTAAACGTCTGCAGCACATCTGTCTTCAAGCATGTTTTTACTGTTAGAGAGCACTTTAATCTAAAACACACAACCTGCTCTGTCTCTGTGCTGGATAATGAAGTCTGGTTTTAATGAAGTGTACGTGCAGTCTAGTCACAGTTAAAGGGAGTTTTAAATGGAGTGAAACATAACGTGACATGAACTTTTTCAGTGTGAACATCATTCAGCTCTCTGGATATGGAAAGTCTTGCTTTTGGCCTCTCCTGCGCTCAGTCACAGGATCCTTGACTGGCTCTCATACAGGAATTCTCATCAGGCCCAAACTGTCTCCAAATATTCCTGTAAATTAATTATTCTGTCCAATACTATATAAGGAACCAAGTGTCCCAAAAATTTGAGCCAATAGATGATGTTGGTTAGGCCGGCTGTTTTTTTCTCATTCTTTCCTTACTTTGGAAAAGGTCCCCTGTTGCTAGAACAACACTGTTTTAGTGCCTTCCAAAACAACAAACAGCAATTGTAACATATCTCTATCACAAAAATTATGAATATATGTTAATATCTTAATGGTTTAGTCAAAAAAAGAATAGGGATTTAAAGGTATTTTAAGGCAACTGATGTAACTCAACTATCAATAATTAGAGCAAAAATTAGCTCAGCTATAGAAATGTAAACACATCAGGAACATCTGGACATACACACAGTAGTCATAGACATAGGTGTTTGCTAACATGACTCCACATCTTAAAACAATTAAATGGGTAGGTATATTTAATAGATGTATTAACTATTTCTACCAATGTGTTTTGGCTGTGCAATAGTTCATTAAGCTTAAATGTTTAGTCTTTATAAACTCCTTATACCTTATTGTTAGCTTTTAAGCTTTTATTATTATTGCATTCAGTTCAATGCAATTCAATTCAGTTCAATTCAATTTTATTTATATAGAGCCAATTTACAACAGCAGTCGTCTCTTTATATTGTAAGGTAAAGACCCTACAATAGTAGAGAGAAAACCCTATGAGCAAGCACTTGGTGATGGTGGGAAGGAAAAACTCCCTTTAACAGGAAGAAACCTCCCGGCAGAACCAGGCTCAGGGAGGGGCAACCATCTACTGTGACCAGCTGGGGGTGAGGGGAGGAAGACAGGACAAAAGACACACTATGGAAGAGAGCCAGAGTTTAATAATAACAGAGATTAAAAAGAGGTGAGTGCTGGGTTGAGGAAGAACCAGAAACTGGGAGTTGTGTCAGCAGCAGTAGCAAAGAAACCAAGGTAGATGGGCTCCAGAGAAGAGACACAGACCTATGGGTCACATGATACAGTGGTAAGTTAAGAAATATGTCTGGTGATAGCTTTATTTTTAAGTGAACTGTGCTCATATCAGACAAAGTATTTTTAATCTTGTTGAATAACCCGAGCTACCTCCTCAACACTTTTCTGTTTACATACAAACGCTTACCGCACAATTTGAGTGTACACACAATTATATTTATTTATTTGTGTTCGGCGTCACCAATTGCGTCACAGATTGCAGTGCTTCCAATTTTAGAGGCTGTCACTTTTACCAATTGTTCCATTTTTATTCACTGCTTACTTTTGTTTTCACCTGCCTTTTGGTTAAGTTTAGGCACCAATGGAATGAAAAGTCAGTCCATGTGCTTAAACACAAACAAACAGCGTTTTTGTTACTGTCACAATTTGACATAAGACTGGGGATGAATATCACAATGACATATTAACTCTGTAAATATAACTTTACATGATAATACAGTCCTGGTGTTACTCAGACAAGTAAACTCTGTGTATTAATCTTGCACTCCGCTATATAATTTGTTTATTCAGGACTGAGACCTGATAATGTTCCCTGGAGTGGTAGAGGACAAGTGGAAGTCAAATAACAAGGTTTGGCGATGTGTGCTGGTCGGTCAATTTATTATTTATCACACCCCATCTGTCATAACATTTCAGCTGAACAAAACATTTAAGCTATTACATTCAGCATTACTAAGAAAAGATTGTTATGACTGTAGATGTTGTTTAAAACAACTTCAGCTCTTCAAATATGTCTGTTCAACATGATAATTAATATGGTATACCTATGAAACACAGCACCCATTCAATAAAATCTGTGCCTATTTCATTACTGTCTTGTATCGAAATATTAATCTTGCGATTTTGGAACAGCTAACATGGAATTTTGATTCATTCATAGAAAAAAAAATTAAATTAAAAACTGCATCTTAGCGAGTGCATAAACATGTCAGTCTCTTTGCATCTAACAGTAAAGCTTGTATATCAGCTCTTGCTCTGCTTGCTGGCTGTCGATGTGGAAGTGAACAGAGCCACAAAGCAGCAGGTTCACCAGACTGGAGCAGAGAGGAGCTTACATCAGGGCGCTCCCACATGGACATGATAATACGGCTGCAGCTACTGTCTGGTGTCTGTGTGCGCAGTTCATACGGTTCAGAGGGGACGGGTGGTTATGTGTACTGTGTGTGCCATGGGAAAAATATAAATTATTGCCTCTTGGTTTCCTCTGAGGTTAAAGGGAGCTGTTTTGCTCAGGGCCATCAAGAGTGAGTCATAACTCACCACAATATTTTAAGCAAGACAAAACAAAAAAATAACAAGAGATGATCTTTGTCGGTTTGTTAATGAATCAAGCTTTCATGGTACTAAAAACAATCGAGAAATCACGATCAGAGGTTTCAAATGCTTATTCTTAAGTGCTTTGCCTGATCTTAATAAACATATATTAAAGATTGGAATACTGCTTAAGGAAATGCTGTGGACATGTTTAATGAAATAATAAACTAAATGCCCCTCAGCCAAAGTTGGCTGCCCATCGAGTCGAATATCATTCCCTAGGTAAGTTGTTTTACAAAGTTTTACTGTTGAGTGTTAATTTGATATATCACAATAGGTAATTCTTCTTCTAACCTGACATGTTATGTGTGTCCGGACACAAAACTAAGCTAATGCTAGTGGAAGAGAGGCACTGAGGCAAAGGGCACAAACGTTACATTCTTTTGATTTTTGGAGAAAATGCATCCCGAGTCCTTCACTCAGGCTGTTGAAAACAACCAAGTTAGTCAGCAAAGGTCAAGTTTTTGAAGTTATTTTTGAAGTAAATAAAAAAAGCTGTGTATAAGAAAGCACATAAGTGCAAGAAAAAAATAAAAAATAAACACATTTTATTGTAACTTGGAGCTTATTACTACAACCCCAGTTGGGATGCTGTGCAAAATGTAAATGAAAACAAAATGCAATAATTTGCAAATCTCATAAACCCATATTTTATTAGAACATAGAAAATATATCAAATGTTTAAACTGAGAAAATATTCCATTTTAAGAGAAAGAGCTCACCTTGAATTTGATGGCAGCAACACATCTCAGAAAAGTTGGGACAGGTCCATGTTTACCATTGTGTAGCATTCCCTTTTCTAACAACTGTAAACATCTGAGGAGACCAGTTGCTGGACTTTTGGGAGAGGAATGTGTCTCGTTCTTGTCTGATTCTAGCTGCTCAACAGTCCTGGGTCTTCTTTGTCATTTTTTTTGTTTTCATGATGCATCAAATGTTTTCAGTTTGTTAAAGGTCTGGACTGCAGGCGGGCCAGTTCAGCACTCACATTTTTCTTATATGATGCTATGCAGTTGTAGTAGCTGCAGCATACAGTTTAGCATTGTCTTGCTGAAATATGCAAGGCCTTCCATGAAAAAGACGTCATCTGGATGGGAGCATATGTTGCTCTAAAACCTGTATATACCTTTCAGTATTGATGGTGCCTTTCCAGATGTGTAAGCTGCCATTTCCACAGGCACTAATGCACTCCTATATCATCAGAGATGCAGGCTTTTGAACTAAACGCTGATAACAAGTCAGATGGTCACTCTCCTCTTTAGTCTAGAGGATGCAAGGTCCACGTTTTCCAAAAAGAATTTCAAATTTTGAGCTGTCTGACCACAGAACAGTTTTCCACTTTGCCTCAGTCCATTTTAAATAATCTTTGGCCCAGAGAAGTTAACACAATTTTTAGATGCAGTTTTTTGCAGATTGGTGAACCTCTGCCCATCTTTACATCTGAGAAACTCTGCCTCTCCAAGATGCTTTTGTCAGGTAACCTAATTAATTGAAAAATGATCCTTAAGCTGTTTATTTTTAGTAACGCTTACTTTTCCAGCCCTTTGTTGCCCCCCATACCAACTTTCTTTAAGACATGTTGCTGCCACCAAATTCAAAATTCAAAACTTTTCATGAAATAATAAAATGCCTATTTAAACATTTGATGTGTTTTCTATGATCTATTGTGAACAAAATATAAAATCTGAAATTTGCAAATCATTGCATTCTTTTTTTTTATTTACATTTTACAGATCATCCCAACTTATTTGGAATTGGGGTTATATTTGAAATTCATATTATCCACTATAACTCTTACAGATTCGCATTGTCGTAATCTTTAAGACAGGGGACCTGGTTATGAAAGCTTGGTCCCTATCCCACAAAGCAGAAAAGGTCAAAATGATCTCATTACACTAAAGTGGAGGCCACGGTGCACATCGCACGAAGGCAGGTGTGCTGAAATGCTTCTTCTTCTGGGAAAGCTGATTTGTAAACACGAGAAGGGAAACAAGCAGGATATCATTGTGTGTTTGTGTCTGTGTGTATACCTGTGTCATATTCAGAGACAGCTTGGGAGTCAGGTGTTAAGCCTGTGCTGTTGTTTTTGCTAAAGGGATATAATTTCTTTTAGTCCTGTATGACACTGAGAATGAAAGGAGATGATTTAATTTCCTCAGTTAGCAGCATACCTAAACAGTATTTTCATTTTTGGTGGCATTTGCACTGTTTTCTTATGCAACTGAAGTTTGAGTAAATACTGTATCTCTGCATAAATACCCAAAACAGAAGTTGTGTTTTTGTAAACAAAAAATTGTTGCACAGTAATGTTCACTGTGAACATGGATGTAATTTAAAAAATGCCTTGCCATTTTGCAGTACAGTAAACACTCTACACCTCTATGTTCTGATAATGGGAACACAAACAACTCACTCACTACCGAGAAATATAAAAGTAGCAAGTCTGAAAAGTGACCTAAGTCACACCCAGAAAATTCAGACTATGACAATAATGACTGTTTCCACGTGATCATTAAACTGACACCATGGCAATGCAAGTTTTCAGATTGCCTCACCCCCTTTTTCAGCTTTTCAAATCTATTTTTCTTTTTTTTATGTGGAAAATACCCTTTTGACCTTAGATGGAGGCTTTGTTCAACTGCACAATGACTCATATGAGTCATTAGTGGGAGTGTCCTGATAAAAATGGAAGTTAAAGGGTAACCATATGCTAAAAATATCGGCTTTGCTAAGCTGCAGTGGCTGAATGCATGGTCTGTAAAACTACCTCTACAAACAGACAGGGTAAAGCACGGAAAGTATCATTTGAATAAGGAGAGATCATTTGGAAGACTTTATTGAGATACAGAATCCAATTAAGCCAGGGATGTCAAACTCATTTTACATCATTGGCTATATACAGCCCATTTTGATCTTAAGTGGGCCGGGCCAGTGCAACTCCCCTCTCTGTCAGTGTAAAAAAGTTTAACTGAGATATCTTAACATGAGAAAAAGAAATGCAATTTCAACAGTATGTCTCAGTTTTTGTACATGATAAAGAAATTCTGCTGTAGTAAATGAAAGAAATCTGTCAGCACAATTCTTTGGGCTTAAACTGTAAGAAATAAATGTGTAAAATTACAGAAAACTTCTGGCATGTTGTTGCCCAGGCTCTCCTGTAATTATAAAAAAGAAAGTTTTTCTTAATTCACAGAAAACATTCTTTTTTTTTTTTAACTGTGGACCCACTCTAAAAACCAGAAATCTCTATATTAGATAGTGAAAAATCTGGAACTTTTCTGTCATTTAATTGTTTAACTCTTACTTAATTATTTTGGTGTAGTATGAATAGACATAGAGAAGGTCTTTATCAATAGGAAAAGCTGTAATACCATAAAAAGTTTAACATTTTTGCTGTCCTTCACATTTTCCAAAGCAGTCCAGTGGGCCAGATTGGATTCTTTGCCAGGCTGATTCTGACCCCAGGCCTTGTGTTTGACACCCCTGAATTAAGCTGTTTGGCGATTAGACTCTGATGACCCATCACAGCAGAACGGAATCCCAGCGGTGATAGGAATTAGGACAGGACCCCCCGGAGTCTAGATGCTGGTGGTGGTAAAGATCAAAATGGAGGCTTGGATGGGGCTCTGAGTGACAAGGGTGAGGTGGAGATGAGGATGAGGGTTTCACAAATGAGCCTCTGAAAGGCCGAATGACAGAAGAGTTCTGAGATTTAAAGCACACACAATGGAGGCTGATTGGCTCGGAGAAGGCAAAGCTAGAGCAATAATGTCAGCATTGAGTTTGACAGCATGGGAAGTGGAAGTGACGTAAAGAATAGACTAGCAGCCGAACACCCAGGAGCAGGCAGATGAGTTATTAAAGATATTTGTTACTGAACTTACGCATAAGCTTCATTTGTTTGAAACATATACTTAAATAATAAGGATATTTAGATATAAGTACACAGAATGGGTTGCTTGATTTCTTGTTGCCTGTTTCTGAAATTAAATAACTTATCGATGTATTAAATCTAATGTTATAGATACAGTGCAGCCCTATGCCTTATGCATACATTGTATTGCTTTTGTTTCTTAGCTCAACTTTTTTCAATTGCTACACCAGATGGAGATCAGAACAGCTGTTGTTCCTGGTGTGGTGGGGTCATGTCTTAAGCTGTGTGAAAGAGAAAGCATAAGGGCGACAAGTTGTAGAAGGTTAAAAACAGAGTCATCTCTTGTTGATCCTGCTCTACAGTGATCCATGGCCATACTGATCATCACTGTTTTTACTCCTTTACTCATCCACTGCCTGTCCTTCAATATAAATGGCAAGAGATGAGACTGTCTGTGCAGTGCTACTTGTTCTACTCACAATGGACTGAGGGCAGACTAGACGATTAGCAATGAGACACACATTGTGTAAGGATTGCGTATTGTGTAAAGTGAGGGAGAGGGGGACTTAAAAAATGAAATACAGAAAATAATTTCCCAGAAAGTCTGAATGCATGGCTAAGTTTCATGTGTCTCCCTCTTTACAGTACCTCTTAAAATGACATGAAAAGGACTTGTCTGTATCCAACCCATTTTTTAAATAAACGTGCATGTTTGAATGCATTCAAACAATGAATGCAAAATCCGAATGTGATGCAGATGAACTGTCATGTGTTACATGCAGTTGATTTCATATGAATGAGATTTAAATACAGAACAAATCTGTCACGATTAAGCTGTGTGGCAGGCAGGTTGCGGACCCATATGCAGGACCCGGGATACAGAAGTGGAACAAAAAGCAAGCCTTTATTACTGGCTGATCTAAAATAATAGAGTCTAAAGTAATCTAACTAGTGAGCGCAAGCCAGGGAATTCACACATCAAGGGAAGCGGGAATCACAAGAAACACAGAGCAGAGAAACACACAGCATTGAAGAATGAGAGACCACACAAAAACGAACAATGGGAGACAGAGACAATATAAACACTCACAAGATAGTGAGAGGAGAGAAAACAGGTGGGAACACAGCTGTGGGAAACTAACATAACAACTCAAGGGGAAGTTAAACCAAACACAAGACACAGAGAACAACCATCACCAAAATAAAACAGGAAGACACATAACTGAATGAGGAGACAAGATTAACTTGACACAATTAAACAGAGAAACAAGACAGAAAACCACAGAGACAGGACACAGAGAAACAAGACAGACATGGGGGCGAGACTGGAGGAACAGAATGGGAATACAAAATGGGATTAACAAACCCATCGCCTAACTAAAGCAGTGAAGGAACTAAAGGCATGAAATAACACCAAATGAACTCTGAAAACTAAATTCCAACAATATAGAATACAGAACCCACACTCAAAAATACAATGCTAGAAAGTACCACAACCCAAAAACTCAAAACCATGACAAAATCACACTAATGTTTAAGAGTTCAGGCGATAAAAGTGAAGTTACTGCATTCTGCAGCAGTCCCGGTTTGTTTTTTGAATGTGATGAAAAAAGAAACGACTCACTTTACAAAACCTCTGATGTAATGAATGAAAACCCAATAAAACACACAATAAAGAAATCCCCATTGCAGTCAGGGTTCTTACTTCTGAAAGAAATCTCATTTTAAGGGAAAAACTGCACTTCACAGGGTGTGTGTCGTTAAATCTCTAACCATCGACCTCTATATCCTGCTTCCTTAAAGCATTTCTCTCTCCCAGCAGTGCACCTCTAGCCCTTGTATTGTACGATTTCAAATATCTCATGTCTCTATCAGCAGTCCTCTGCGAGCTCAAAGCTGACAGCCCAATAAACCTCAGCTTATTCTTCAACTAAGATGCTGTGCAAGATGTGCGTAAACCACAGTCTGAGACAGGATGGTACAATTAGGTATACAGGAATATGTGAGATGCTGTGATGCAAAGTCCCATCACTGCTTATTTATGTAAGCTGAAGTTTCCTAACCTAAAAACCTGCAATGAAATACAAAGTAGAAATGACATAAGATGAGTTTTGTTTCGACATCTTTGATTCCTTTCTCCCAATCAGCTTATCTTTAATTCATAAAACTATTTTTGCTTGTGAAAATGATTCTTTACCTCTGTCTGCACTCCAAGGTGCAGCCCGGTGGTGTGATGTGTTGGTGATACTTCTAATAGACTTCTTTTCAATGAAAGAATGATGATTTATTTTGGTCATTATTAACAGCTTTAGAAGCAGCAACAGAAAATAAGAAATAACCATAAAGGAAATACTGACAACAAAAAATGTAATTAAATGGTTATTCACTAAAAAGCTGTAGTTTATTACACCTACCCTTTTTTCATACAGCATATTCTAGATGGCCTAGATTTAAACTAGATGAACTAGATTTCACCAAAACAAAGACCAAAGAAAATAATAATTTAAGAATAAATATTAAACAAGAAAAAAAAACTAATGTTTTTTAACAATGATAATCATACCTTGATTTTATATTTGTTTACCACCTGATTTTTAAACATTTTTTAAAATGTACATAATTAACTACACAATCTCAGTTCCTTGTCACAACTATTACAAAAGTTTATCCCTCTGACAGAACTTACCTTTTCCTCTGAGTTCATATCTTATCTCTCTGATTATTTTATGATTTGTACATCATCACTACAGTGTTGAAATAAACTAAATCGTAAAAATTTCAGGCATGTTGTTTAATGAATAGTCCATTGGTTGGTTCATAATAATCCAGTCAATTTAGAATTCTTACAGCTTTCTTTTGCAGCGTATAAACTACTGTTTGTTTTTTTATGTGATCCCCATACTTCCATATACACTATATTGCCAAAAGTATTGACTCACCCATCCAAATCATTGAATTCAGGTGTTCCAATCACTTCCATGGCCACAGGTGTATAAAATCAAGCACCTAGGCATGCAGACTGCTTCTACAAACATTTGTGAAAGAATGGGTCGCTCTCAGGAGCTCAGTGAATTCCAACGTGGTATTGTGATAGGATGCCACTTGTGCAAAAAGTCCAGTCATGAAATTTCCTCGCTACTAAATATTCCACAGTCAACTGTTAGTGGTATTATATTATAAAGTGGAAGGGATTAGGAGCGACAGCAACTCAGCCACAAAGTGGTAGGCCACGTAAAGTCACAGAGCGGGATCAGCAGATGCTGAGGCACATAGTGCGCAGAGGTTGCCAACTTTCTGCAGAGTCAATAGCTACAGACCTCCAAACTTCATGTGGCCTTCAGATTAGCTCAAGAACAGTGTGTAGAGAGCTTCATGAAATGGGTTTCCATGGCCGAGCAGCTGCATCCAAGCCTTACATCACCACGCGCAATGCAAAGCGTGTAAAGCATACCGCCACTGGACTCTAGAGCAGTGGACACGTGTTCTCTGGAGTGATGAATCACGCTTCTCTGTCTGACAATCTGATGGACGAGTCTGGGTTTAGCGGTTGCCAGGAGAACGGTACTTGTCTGATTGCATTGTGCCAAGTGTAAAGTTTGGTGGAGGGGGGTTTGGTGTGGAGTTGTTCTTCAGGAGTTGAGCTCAGCCCCTTAGTTCCAGTGAAAGGAACTCTTAATGCTTCAGCATACCAAGATATTTTGGACAATTTCATGATCCCAACTTTGTGGGAACAGTTTGGGGATGGCCCTTTCCTGTTCCAACATGACTGCGCACCGGTGCACAAAGACATGAATGTGCGAGTTTGATGTGGAAGAACTTGACTGGCCTGCACAGAGTCCTGACCTCAACCAGATAGAACATTTTTGGGATGAATTAGAGTGGAGACTGTGAGCCAGGCCTTCTCGTCCAAC
>VUQS01033591.1:37244-50100 GCA_015108495.1 Heterochromis multidens
CTTCCTGCCTGTCAACTTTGGCACTGCCATATTACACATGCACTTGAGAATAATAATAGAAATGAATAAATAAATAAAATTAAAAAAAAAAAAAAAAAAAGGATGAGGGTTAAATTACTTTATCCAAAGAACGTTTACCTAGATATGCAAAACATAAAATAATGTGTTTTTATGCCTCTAGACAGTTTTTGCCAGCACGCACATGTACAAAGTTATTTAACAATGACTACATGTTAATTTCCTCACAATCATTCACTGACATGACAGCTTTTATCTCAACAGTCACAAGTTTAATGAACTGTTGTAGTTGTCACCCAAACTGTGGGAAAATGTTTTGAAAATGAAACTGAAAAAAAGATGAGTGCAAAAAAGAAATTGTTAAATGAGTATCGAAAATCATTTCCATCAATGGGCGATCATTTCGGTCTAGGCAAATAGTGGGAAACTTTCTCCTGTGACATCTGTGTTGTTCTTTTTTGGCAAAATTAATGAAATTCCCTGTTAAGCCAGGGCTGCCAAAAAACTGTCAACAGCAGGGAGAGAGGGACCCAAAAAAGCAACATGCTTGGACTGAAAAGCTCACATCTCTCTCTCCATCTGTCTGTTTGCATATCTGCATGGAAATCACAGACACAAAGGCAGCAGCGACCTGTCTACAGTCTGTCTTCATTTGTAATTAAGTGGAGGCAGCATCACAACCTGAATTTGACTGACATAGATTCTCTCAGTGATGTGCCATTGTCTTAAGATGTTGGAGCCCATTTTAAATACAACAATTATTGGACCAAACATATTCAAATATGACAAATCTGTTATGTGCACACTCAAACCCTTAAACACTAAACACAAAAGTCATCCTAACATAGTCATCCTACTGTTTTTAGACGATGTTCCATATTGGTTATTAAGCTGTGATGTGAATACTGCTTTACTGAATGACCAAATTCAAACTGAACTTTGCAAAAAAAATACTTTGGAGCTCACTTGTAATATATGTTCAATAAACATATCAGTCTCTGTTAATCCAAGCCAAAAGTTATCAAAATGCAATCTGTTTACAAAAACTTTCTTTTTTCTTGCAGTTTGTTCTGCTCATCACCAAAAACAATAATTATGGAAATAATAAAAATAATCTTTCAAGGCCATTTGTGTAGTGCTGTGGTCCTTATAAAAGTAACATCAGTGTCCAGTCACTGAAATTGATTGTCTCAATGTGGGTGAGAGCATATTGACCAAGTAACTGACCACTCATACTGGAGACTACAGTCCTGGTTTTATGGTAAATGGACTGATTCTTAAATAGCGCTTTTCTACTCTCCCTAACAACATGCCTCATTCACCCATTCACACCCATGCGTACAAGCACTTTTTTCTATGCTTTTAAGTGCTTTTTCTAATGGATGCATAGGAGAGCAACTTGGGTATCTTGGGTATCTTGCCCAAGGATATTTGGCATGCAGATCCAGGGATCGAACCACCAACCTTCCGATTAATAAGTGACCTGCTCTACCTCCTGAGCTACAGCCCAATGAGCCTAATGCATTTTAATGTATTTAATGTAAGTTCAAACTACATTATTGACCAAAATTGTTTAAAAATATAGCCTAACGTCATCTAGGCTTTCAAAATGACAGAGATATCTGTAAATCAGCTTTGATTAGTCAAAATAATGGTTCTAAATATTTTATGTTACATTGCAGATATCTTCAACTGAATTTTAAACCAATGTACACGAATGGTAAAATTGACATCACCTGTACGTTCACTTATTTAGGTACATCTTGCTTGCACTGGGCTGGACCCCCTTTTGTCTTCAAAACTGCATTAAACTGCCTTAATACTTGGTTATTCAAGTTGAATATGATTATAACTATCCAAATATAACTAAAACTACAGAACAAATGAGGTAAGTATTGACTCAGAGCTATGTTTAGGCCTGGTAAATTATGATCACATCTTCTAATAAAAGAAAATAGCAGGTACTGTAATCTCATAGGCTTTCAAAATGAAAGAGATATTTGTAAATCAGTTTAAATTAGTCAAAATAATGGTTCTGAATATTTTAAGTCACACAGATGCTGCAGATTTTTGGTGGCAAATCCATCATTTGACTCTCTCATTCAACCACATCCCCAGTGTGCTCTCTTGGGCTGAGATCCAAATTGCACTGTGGAGGCCATTTGAGTACACTGAACTCATTGTCATGTTCAAGAAACCAGTTGGTGATGATTTGAGCTTTGTGACATGGTGTGTGCTGGAAGCAGCCTTCAGAAGATGGATAAACTGTGGTCATAAAGGGATGGACATGGTCAGGAATGATATTCAGGTAAGCTGTGGTGTTTAAATGATGCACACGAGCTGGCAGGATGGATCCATGCTTACATGTTGTTTAAGAAACTGAGAAAGAAATTGAGACTTATCGGACCAGGTAATGTTTTTCCAGTCTTCTACTGTCCAATTTTGGTGGGCCCATGTGAACTGTTTCCTTTTCTTACATGACAGGAGTAGCACTCAAGACGGTCTACTGCTGCTATAGCCCATTTGCTTAAAGGTTTCACATGTTGTGCATTAAATCACCATTCTGATGCTCAGTTTAAACTTCAGCATGTCATCTTGACCATGTCTACATGCCTAAATGCATTGAGTTGGTGCTATGTGATTGGCTGATTAGATGTTGCCACTAAAAACTGCTGAAAAGGCGTATCTAGTAAATCTGGATTAAATGAGTGAGTGAGAGTAGCAGACAGAGCCTCTTGACTCTGTAAGATCAAAAGCATCTGGTCTCCCCTCTGATCCATCTGAATGAAGAGTACTCTCCTTATAGAGCCACTGATAGACACTGGATGACATAACAGCACTTCACATGCTGCTGGAAAAACAGCACTTAAGCTAGTAGAAAGTCACACAATTTACGGCCAAAGAGCACTTAAATTGTCAATAATAATTTCATTACTTTTCAGTACTTGGTTATTCAAGTGGAATATAATTACAATTTTCCATATGTAAAAATTGGTCACATTAATGCAGACTAATGCAGGATTTTCCTAGTTTTGAAACTCCACAGAAAGGTTTGTACCTATCAGCACAAAAATATGAATGCACAATATGAACCTTATGAATTAAGGAGGCGACCTTCCAAAATTCCAACAGTGAAAAAAAAAGACAAAAGAAAAAGAAATAAAAGAAACCTAAATAATGCAAAACTACAAATGAGATAAGTATTGACTCAGAGCTATGTTTAGGCCAGGTAATTTATGATCACATCGTAGATGGTATCTGAAAGATTCTTTACAAACTAAATGTCTTTAGAAAATTTCTTTAGACAAAGAATTATATTGACAAAGAATAATACCATTAAAGCAGAGTGACAATAAAATAAAAAAAAAGACACATTCACAAATATATTTTTAAAAAGAAACTGCAGCAAGTGGATAAATTGTAGGGACTGAGGTGATAAAACTGTAAATTGTGTAAGAATTTAGTGATCTAGCAAAGCACCTATTTCCAAATAAAGGATAACTCAAAAAAATCCTGTCAACAAAATCTATACTCATCTTGCCATTTAAATTGGCATAGAAATGTTCATTGTGTTTGAATGTAGGTAAAGCAGTTTTTAGTGATATATGAGTCATTATTACATTATATCTTGTCCGCAGCTACTTTAAATTACTTTTTTATCAACTACATGTTGATAAATCTGCAACATCTGACTTTAAAAGTGCTGTGAGATGTGCAGATCTATGAATTCAAATGCATATGACACCAGGTTGCTACATACTAACCCTAATTAATGCTACACATATCCATCAGTATTTGGTTGTATATGTGATCAGATCAGGCTGTGCCCTGTTTTATTTATTTATTTATTTTATTTTATTTATTTTTGCCTAATTCCTGACTTTCTTTTTCGTTGAAGCAGCATTTCATCTCTTACTGTGTGACTTCTGATCTAGGAGTTCTTTGAACCTAACAGAAAATGATGATGCTAACAATAAATTGCAACTCTCTCCAAACCTGCTCCAATGCAAATCAACAAGAGGCATCACAGGTGGCTATATCCATCTTTAAACAGTCTATGATTTAGAGAAATGTTTGCGATGAGGACACAATTATTTGTGTGGAGCACTGCATAGGGGCTTGAAACTATGTGAAAAGAAAAGAAATTATGCCTTTATGATGATCAGCTGTATGAATTGGCCAGCTTGCAGAAATCATTTTTACATAATGGTTAGCATAGAAATCATAAATTGATACAATTTGATTATTTGTACTGTCCAATGCAAACAGTTCTTTGAAGTTTGCAAAATAAAATTATCAATATGTTCAGTGTGCTGGAAGACATGCAACGCAAGGCAGGTTTAAAATTTTATTCCGAATATCTTGAGTAGAATCACATTGCTATGGGGCATTAAAAAAATGCTTTTTACTAAACATGCCCCATTGATAAAATCATTCCTGAGTCTTTTTTTTTTTTCTTAGTAACACACTACAGTATCATTCACAAACTTTGTCCATCTGAGAAGAATATTATTTACTGGTAATCTTACAATGCCCACCACCATTGGATGACAGCATGGATAGGACAAGTGGTGGAATGTACTTCAAAATATTTACTGAAGCACAGTTTTACTTTCACTTGTAATTTATTTAAATATTTCTATGTTATGCTATTTTCTACTTCCACTTATATTTTAATTGGAAATATTATACTTTGTACTCCATGCTACATTTTAAAGCTTTACTTACTAAAAATTTTGCAGAATTCAAAATGTAAATGTATTATAAATTAAACAAGGTATCAGTATATACGCAATTAAAATCATCTCCAGCTACAACATTAAAGTTACATCAACATTAATAAAATCAATCATTATGATCCAATAATATCATGTAAATTTATATGATTCTTCATAATGACTACTTTTACTTTTACTTTGGGTACGTTGAGCGTATTTTGACAATTAAACATTTATATTATTTTTACAGTGAGTAAATACTTGTTTCACCACTTTGCAAAAAAGTTATTCAAAAAAAGAAGAGATGTGTAAACTTCTGTGATAAATCTGCATGACGACTCAGGGCTGCACATGAACCTGATCATCATCTCCATACCTTGTTCTTAAAAACCACCTGTGCCACCAATTGAAAAAATTCTGGAAATGCCCGTGTACAGCACTAATTATTTATTGCTCTTAATTGCCTTGTTTTCCCCTTTAAGATACTGAGGATAAACAAACACATGCAATGCTCCCCTTTTAGTATTTTAATGGATCATTTCAGCTGTGTTGCATGAGTGTGTGTATTTTTTTTTCCATGTTTGGCTATGCTTGATTGTGAGCATGTGCATGTGATTAGAAGACTATCAACAAAAACAAATGAGCTCAGGCAGAGATTTCCATAACCGCTGATCACAACACCAAATAAAGGTAGGAAAAAAAGTCATTTTTATACAGCCGAAGACTGTGTAGGATTACAATGAGACAAGAGCCTTTTTTAAAAATGATCCCTTTATTTTGAAACTAACAGAATACATCAGAATATCTTCAAGCTAACCAGTATAGTAATTTTACAATGTTCCCTACCAAAAGATTTGGCACTTGTTGATGCTTTTGTTATCACATGCTGGCAAGATGCCCTGTGCAATGTATTGTTTTGCCAAGATTTTTGTTCTTGTACTGACAGCCACCCCTATCATATTGCAATCATTTTTCAAACATGCCATTTTCTTTTACAGAACTAAACTAGTGGACTTTCAGTGGAGAACAAAGCTCCTCAGAGAAGAAAGGCAGACAATTAGCTGCTTTTCACACACTCTGTCGAAATAAGTCTAGTTGAAAAGGTCATAGCTATAGCAGAGTCCGTTATGAAGTAGTCCTCTAACAAAAAAGTGTAACACAATATTATTAATGTTATAAATTAATATCATAATCATTTTATTACTTTTGTGCACCCTCAGTGCTACCATATATAGTCATGGTAAGGTTTTACATATGAGGACATAATAACAACAAATAATAAAAAATAACTAGTCCTTACCAGGTCTTTAAGTTAGGTAAATTCAATCTGAGGTCAACTCCAACACATGACATATTACACCTTGTTATTAAGTATTTATCAAAAACTAAGCCAAAATTCAAAAGCAGGTTTGGAAAAACCGAAGTACACCCCATGATTCAGTAGCTTGTAGAACCACCTTTAGCAGCAATAACTTGAAGCAATCATTTTCTGTATGACTTTATCAGTCTCTCACTTTGCTGTGGAGGAATTTTGGCCCACTCTTCTTTACAATGTTGCTTCAGTTCACTGAGTTTTGTGGGCTTTTGTTTATGCACAGCTCTCCTAAAGTCCCACCACAGCATTTCTAGGTCTAGACTTTGACTGAGTCATTGCAACGCATTGATTCTTTTCTTTTTCAGCCATTCTGTTGTAGATTTGTTGATGTGCTTGGGATCATTGTCCTGTTGTGTCACCCAATTTGTGCCAAGCTTTAGCTGTCAGACAGATGGCCTCACATTTGAATCTAGAATACTTTGGTATACAGAGGAGTTCATGGCTGACTCAATGACTCCAAAGTGCCCAGGTTCTGTGGCTGCAAAACAAGCCCAAATCCTCAGCTCTCCACCACTTGACAGTTGGTATGAGGTGTTTGTGCTGATATGCTGTGTTTGGTTTTCACCAAATATGGGTCTATGCATTATGGCCAAACATCTCCACTTTGGTCCCAGCTGTCGAAAGGACATTACTCCAGAAGTCTCTTAGTTTGTTCAGATGCAACTTTGTAAACCTAAGCTGTGCCTAGTTCAGCAAAAGTTACTACAGTGATGTAGCCAGGCTGAAAGAGAGAGCCACCTTGTGACAGAAAAAGTCTTGCTAATCTAATCTTACTTGGGTAACCACCCTCAGTTCCAGTTAAAACCTCAGTCATGTTGCACTTATTATGGCTGATATACACATTACCGTAAATTATCAGTAACTGAAAATATTTTTACTTCTGCTGCTTTGTGTTACAAACCACACAATGTTATTGTCATTTATTTTCAAGACACTGAGACCGATGCATAGCTTTAAGTTTCCAGCCTGCTTCGGTAAATAAATCCTAACAAAATAAACAGCACACACTGGAAGTCACTGTAGCACCGGTCCCGTGGCTCAGTTCTGTTTGCTTAGTGTTGCTTCGTTATGCTGGTTAAGTATCTGCTGTTGGTCCAAAGACAAAACAATAAACCAGAGACTATGTTTGTTTGGCTGGCTGTAGCTAACTTACTGCTATCTCATCTGCTGAAATGTTTTGGCTGAGATACAATAGATATACAGTATACAGTATCTGACCCTCTGTATATCTCACTTGGCAAAACAACAGATTGTCAGACACTAAGTGAATGTTTTTGGATTATTCACTAACAGACATGCATTTTTAAATGGTTTTAGATACATCATGCACATGGTGGCGCTAAAAGAATCTGCCCACCCAGATAAAAATAAATATATAAAATATATTACACTTCTATAAAGCAAAAATCTCAGTAAACAGTAAACAAGTAAACAGAACCCAAATGGTTTATGAAGGCTTCATAGTCACTGTCGCTGAGACACAGTGAAGCTGAATACAAGTTGCGATAATTAGTTAGGGCTCATTAAATGGATTAAGTTTATGTATCATTTTTATTTTTTTACTTGCTTACTTATTTTTGCTGTGACATAAGATACATGTGTTAAGTTTATGTTGCAAAGGAATAACAAGCTTTGTTTTCATGGGATATTTTCTTTTATGTTTTGTCTAATATTCACAAGATACCATTCAAAATATCCCCTCTTTCCATCCCGCCTGAGTAAGGAGAAGTCATATTTCGGTTTAATTAATGTCTCAAAGTATTTATGAAGTTAAATGTGACTCACTGTGCTGTAGCCAATCTTGTGCATTTATCTTTAACTGCTGTTAAAGTTTGGTGCAAGAGGAACCAATTTGTTATCATCTGTTAAGTCTGAGCCATCTTCATTTTCAGTAACAGAGTTAATAATTGTCACCTGCTACCAGTAAAAGGGCGTGGTTATTGAGTTGAGACTGAAAACATTATGTTGGGAGAGGGAATGAAGGGACAGTAGGAAGGAGGCTAGCAATAACACCAGGGAATTGCACCCCAGGAAATATTAACTTAACAGCTCTCGGTTATATTGCAAATGAACAGAGACACAAAGATTCATTACTGCTGAGACAAAAACGTGATGTCAAATTAATTAGAATAGTTTAAGATAAATCAAATGGGTAGGGGACAGAGCTGCTGGAGAAGAAAAGCAACAGTTTGAAAAAGAAAAAAAATACTCATAAGGATTTTAAATCCTATTTTACTGAAGTGATAATGTAAAAAGACCTAAACACAAAATCAAAAAGGATGGACATTAAAAGAGCTAAAACCATCAGTCTAAATTAATCTCTAAAAAACTGAGGAAACTAGGGGGAGAGCACTTGGGGAACAGCCTACATTGATGAGAGCCCAGGAGTGCTATCAGCTACAAAGCACAAGCACTCCATTGCAGTCTAATCTGCACACGAAATGGTGTAATCTACTGTGGCGGCAGGGTGTGGTTCCCTGGCTCAGCTGTAGGAGGGAAAGGTGGGGTAGAGTGGTCTGGGAGCAGTGCCAGCAGCTGAGGAGAGTAGCACACCTGACTTACATCTAATCAATCTTTCCTCTTACATAGTGGGTGCTGGCCCAGCCTAAGACAAACATAACAATAGTAATTAAAACAAAATGGGGGAAAACAACACAGAATAAGGCAAAACACTAAAGCAAAACTGCATCAGTGACTCCATAAAAGAAAAAAAAATATTAGTTAGGATCCACCCTCCTGCAGTCTAAATGAATGTAGTTTAAATATTGAGACTTAACTGACCACCTTTGGATTGGCAGGACAACAATGGGGTTCTGGCAGAAGTCGGCCAACTTACAGAGCCAAAAACAAGGCACTCAACTAGGTATAAACTTAATGACTGACTCTTTACCATCTGTGACACGGATAGTAACACTAGATAGAGCACAATCAGCTGCACCCAAAGGAAATGAAGTCAGGCCAAGAGTAAACCAGGGAACTCTTTAGTACGATTTGGGGTTTAGAGAGATAAATTCATGTTCCACCCTGGGTTTTCAGGGTTATGAAAGTGGTTCACTTTTACCAGGGTACATCTCTATGGTAACTTGTGCTGTAGACCTAAGCAGCTCCAGAGTAGGCTGTGTTTGCGATAAGAGATCAGCAAAATCACCAAGCAGTTTTAAAGGCATTTTGTTGTTCTATAAGCTTTAATACAACAATATAATCCTAAAACAGGGTACCTAAGCCTTGCACTTGTTGACCATATATAAAAATGTCCAAGTAATCTTGCTTAAAAAATTGTGTTTTTATAATTGCTCTTTACTTGCTCTCAGAAGGTTGCATCTGAAGAATAAGCCTGACATATTACTTTAATAGAGAGTTGCACTTAGTCTGATCTTCCCACATCTTAATGATGAGGACATGATACTGATAAGTCCATTAACACACCCTGCTTTCTGTCAATTTGTCTTCCAGGTTTTGTAAGGAATTTATTTCAATAGCCCTATTCCAGTCTCAAATGCATTTTACAGTTTTGACGTCCACAGGTATGTGTACTTATCTATACTTTTCAGGGTGTGTGTGTGTGTGTGTCAAATTAGCAAGTCTACAGGAAGCTAAATGTACTGAAAGTCGGTATCCATATGTAATATTATATTCTAGCTTGGACTACATGACGTCAAAGAGTCTTGTTAGTCCTCCTGTTCTTGCTTCTGTCTTGTTGTCTGGAAATGTGCCTACTTGTCAGATGCTGTTTTCTACTTTTGCCTCCAGTCTTGCAATTTATATTCAGCTGTGTTTATATTCTTTATGCATGTCATGAGAACCAGGCAACACATAGCTTTTGGCTGATTAAAAATAGAAACCACCTTGCTTTGTAGACTTCAGATTTCAGGCTTTTCTTCTATATTGCACATATTTACTTTTCAGCTCATTCTTATTCTTACGTTTACAAATTCTGTTTTAATTGCCTCATTTCATGCTATTAGATGCATCCTGTTCACAGTGATATACAAGATGTTCACTTGTCTATCTCTGCTGCATTGCAACATTATGTTTGCTGGCTGATGATGGAAACCCTAGCCCAGCTGGAGTTAATGGAAAGTATCAACACATAAAGCAGATAAAGCAAGATTTATTGTGAACATGTGGAGCTTGAATTATTTCAGAACAAAATACAAATTGAGTATGACCTTGAGATTAGTATTCCAACCACACGCACACGTGTAATTGTAACTTATCAAAACAGCAAACCAACTTATCAAAACATTTGAGAAATTGCAGTTGTTAAAATGCTGCATCGTGTAAAATGATTGCCATAAATGGTTCTGAATAAGGATAATAATGCTGTTTGGTTTCCTGTTTAAACAAGAATAAATGACACATTCTGTGCATGCTAGGTAACTGAAGTGAAGTATCATTGCATCAGCCAGCATCCAGTAACACCTAACATGTTGTATAAACAACTTTCACAATGAGGCTTTACACAATATCAGCATCAACACTGAAAGCATTGAATATTTCAAATCAACCACCCACCTTGCCTGGCAGCAAAAGAGCCAGTTTTACCCCCCAAAACACTCCCATCAGTTTCTCTCTGTCTCTCTCTTTCTCTCTCTCCCTATTTCTCTGAGGTGGGGAAGGGAAAATGTGAAAATCCAAGGGTCATTTTTAAATTGATAGGGTATTGAGTCGAAACGGTATGCTAATGTTTCTAAATGGCACAGGCTGGTTGTCCACTTTCCACCCAGGGGGCTCCCTAAGCAGATACAGAACCAAGGACCACTTCTTCTAGTTAGGGTACCATTAGACTATATTAGATTATGGCAGCGGTTCTTTACATGCCTGTGGCAGTGGCTTACAGTGTGTGAACTTTTCCCATACAATGCCATTAAACACAGTAATAGCGAATTTGCACAGTTTGCCTGTGTGCAATTTGCAGCCTAAAGGTGAGCAGTTCTTGTATTAACACAGTTACTTAAAATTTAACTTTCAGTGATAATTAAGTTCTGGACATTGTCTAACATTTACTATTATTCCCAGTTGCTGGAGAAGTGAGAGGTAACCTGGACTGCACTGTGAGGCTGAAGTGACTCTTCTCTCCTATGTAAACTCTATCAACATGCTTCCCCATAAAGCACTATGGCGTTATAGATATTACAGTATATGTCTATTTTGACTATATTTTGACTCATTATTTCAATGAGTCATGTGCAGGCTTGGTGATCAAATTGAAGCTAACATACAAACAACAAAGGAATGCATCCTTGTGATATCTTTTGGTGCAATAACTTAAGTTGGCAGAAGAACAAAATAATTAAACACAGCATGTATGAATATTAAATTATGTTAGCTGCCAACTGGATTCATGGTTAAGAAATAGTAAGGTAAGAGTACCTATGTTTTGAAAGAGACTTGTAAACTGTATGAGTGTAGAAGCTTCTGCAGGTTTGGATAAACATGTAATCCCAGCAGACCCACACTGTACTGACTTACCAACAGCCACAGGCCATGAAAAATCAGTTTGTTTTCATGAGATCCTGAAGAATAAAGGATCATTTTCTATTTTGTTACTGTGTGTTAAAAACAAATGACAGGAAAGAGATTTAGTAAAACTGTATGTGTTGCTTTTTAATTCAGCTTCAGTGGATTTTATTGAATTTGAGCAGCCTAAGAAACATCTATATCCTTTAGTTTGTAAGGAAGTAGCAGCTTTTTGATGACATCAAATTATCTCTTGTGAAATTTCTCCGTGATTAGGGATACAATAATCTAAGCAAAAGGCTGTTTAAAAATAAATGATTACCACATTTCACCAAAAGCAGGATATATGAAGCCATTCATTCAATCTGCTCATATGTGCTGCAATTGCTGTTTTCTTCCCATGCATAATACTTTTTTTGTTCTTATTTTGAATGTTTATTCTTTATTATTAAGTGCGGGTAGACACACAGCAATCACATGACCGGCCTTTGTATTAAACACATTGTATGTTCATATGTATCATAATACTGAAGTTATGATGGCTGATGTTCTAGGATGGTTGAGGTTCAGTTTAGAGGTGGTGTCATATGCTGGCTGTGTGAGGACCCAGTGTGCAGACTCCGGAGACAGATGTGAATTCAGAGGTAGCTTTATTGCTAAGGTAAATTCAATTCAATTTTCAATTCAATTTTATTTATATAGCGCCAAATCACAACAAAAGTCGCCTCAAGGCACTTGATGTAAACTCAGAGTACAAACAAAACCTCTGGCAAGGCAGAGCAGGCATTGGAACTAAGAACTGGATATCAAACAGGAAACACAGAGCACACAGCTAGCAGGGAAAACAACAATGACGCGACAAAGAACTGAGGAGACCAGAGGACTTAAATACACACAGGAGGATGCTCAGGTAAGTGGAGACAGCTGGGGACACAGCGGGGACAAATCAGGAGTAACAAGACACAGGAAGAAAAACTGATATAACGTACACAAGACACAGGTTACCAAAATAAAACAGGAAATAACAGAACATGGGACAGAAATGCAGAATTGACACTAAGGCAGAAACGTAAATAAACACAGAAACACGACAGACTGGAGAGACGAAACAGAGACACTGATGACAGGACAGAGACGAAACAGACACAAACTGGACACGAAAAGGGGAACTAACATAAACCACCAAAAACCAAGAACTAAGGGTAAACTCAGAAGCACTAAGAAATCATAATATACTCAATAACTAATACATAATTATCTCATGATTTCACAAAAATAAATAATA
>VUQS01033592.1:9259-27820 GCA_015108495.1 Heterochromis multidens
AAATAATCAATTGTGTGACTAACTGAGCAAAATATATCAAGCAGATATCCACGCTGGATTTAAACCTATGGTCAGCAACTGCATATCTGCTTGAAAAATCATCCTCTTCACACTCCCCCACTCCCATAACTAGTGCTCTACACACATCTCCAATAGTCTCTCTGGGGAGCTACTGCAGGCAGCCTGGCTCCAGTGTTCCTTACTATGACCCAGGGGGTCTGCAAATACCCAAACTGTGATTCCCTCCTGGGGGCACAGGTATACTAATCGTCCTGGAATCAGTGGAGGACGAAGGTCATGTGTGGTCATAAACACGGTACAAACACAGTTAATGAGTAACAGTAAATCCTGTATCTTGGCTGACATTCTGCATTGTTTGGTGGAAATTTATGCAGGGAAGTTATTGTGGAAAAAGAGGAGGAAAATGTCTCTGTCCCAACTTGTTGACTCATCATCTATGTGCACTCTCTGTGCCTCTCTTAAATCTTTTCCTAAATGTGACCTTCAGTAAAAAGAACCTTATCTGAACTCAGAAGGGAATGATAGTTATGTAATAAAGATTGCACTTCTTGCATTGCCAATACAACGAAAGGCCACAAAACCAATAGTCTCTCATTTTAATGCATCTTAATCAAAGTTTGCCTCCATGAAATCCTTTAACACTTGACCACTGTGGACAATCCACAAGCTTTTAAAGTTGCCAAATATTATGTTACATATTTTATCCCATGCTATCTTTGCCATATCTGCTTTCTTCTGTAGCTAAGATAGAGACTACAGTAGGTCAGAGATAAAAAAAAAAAAAAAATACTGTTTTATGTGCAATTAGACACTGTGTGTAGTATTTCATAGACTTCCTTTTTACACTGACTTAAGAAAGGGCACATTGACAGTCTTAAGACACCTGATTACACTTCAACTGACATTTCCAGTGTTTTTATTCTTGCTGACTGTATGGCTCTAGGAATTCCATTCCGCCATGTCCTGAGGAATTTTATTTTAATGGACTGCTAAAAATGTTGTGCAGCTATATAATCACGTGAAAAAAAACCAGACTCTATGCAGTCCTCTGAAAAACTAAGTACACCCCATGATTCATTATCTTGTAGAACCACCTTTAGTTGCAATAACGCAAAATAATAGTTTTCTTTATGTCTTTATCAGTCTCTCTTACAACATTGCTTCAGTTCATTGAGGTTTGTAGGCATTCATTTATGCAGAACTCTCTTAAGGTCCTGCTGCAGCATTTCATTTGGGTTGAGGTCTGGACTTTTCTCTGCGCCATTGCAGTACCTTGATTCTTTTCTTTTTCAGCCATTCTGTTGTAGATTTGCTGCTCATTTTCCTGTTGCATGACCCTATTTCATCCAAGCTTTATCTGTCAAACAGATGGCCTCAGATATGATTCCAGAATACTTTGGCATACAGAGGAGCTGATGGTCGACTCAATGACTACAATGTGCCCAGCTCCTGTGGCTGCAAAGCAAACCCAAATCATCAACCCTCCATCACCGTGCTTGACAGCTGGTATGAGGTGTTTGTGGTGATATGCTGTGTTTGGTTTTCTCCAAATGTGGTGCTGTACCAAACATCTCCACTTTGGTCTCCTCAAGAGGCTTGGACCCAGAAGCATGTTATTGCAGGGTCTGTATGACATCACGTAACAATATAGGCCTGCATAAATGGACAGATTAGTATGTTTTGTCATTTTGTAATCTCAATCCTCACTGGTTATCATTTATAAATGTGAACTCTAAAAAAGCTGTGAGGCATTTTGAATATTTCTAAATAATAAAATAATAGATAAATAATAAAATAATATTTCTATAGTTGTATATTGCATGTAAACATACACTGGTAAATTGTATTAATAAAATTGCAACACCTGGTACACTGACTCAATAATTATGAATGGTAACTACTTCAGCAAAGGAGTGATGATCATCCTCCTCTGTAGACTTCTGTTTTCTTCTCACTGTGACTGATTCATTTGTGAATTCCCCTTTTAGAGACCCACAGGCCACTTAGAGCCTGTTGACCTCTGACCTCTGGGAGGGGCTAAGTATGGGAATGAGAGGGTCACTGAGAATTCAAGAGTTAATTGTCGTCCCTCTTAGAAGCAATCACGAACATCATCCACACTTGATACCCTCCCAATGCCTCCAAGCAGACATGCACACAAACACATATTTGACAGCTCAGCTTTCTATCCTCTGCAGTGTCTCCTCGTATCCTGGCCTGCAGGCAAACAGTTCCCCTTTCTGTAGACAGATAGATGTTCTTCTTGTTTCCTGCTACATATTTAGCATACCAAAGAGAGCTAGAAGGTCAGCCCTTGCCCAGGCCTCTCCCCTCAAGACTTCGTCTGGACTGTACCCCAGGGGTCACCCAAATACACAGCCACACCACAGTTTCAGACGAGCAGCCCCTGCTTTGTCTGGATACATCAGGGACCATCTTCTAGTCTGTTATAGCCAACAGTTTTGGCCTCTCTGGATAATTTACCCATTAATAACAACAGTAAGCTGAGCCACTGAACTGAATCTCTCAACTGTGTTTGTCATGTGGGGGCCTTTTGGAGCATTTTTAATGGAATTATCCAACACATCATGTCGTCACATGATGTGTAATGATCTATGACATTACAGTGACCATCCAAAAAGCTCACATTTCAACTTTACTGAGTGAATTTTCTAATATTTCATTAGTCTGTTACTTATCAGTAAGCACTTAGCAGTAATTAGCAGTAACTATGTATGCACGCTGCAGTTTAAGAATGTAGCATTAGCTGATAACATCTGGATCCAAAAACCCCAAATTAATAATACTGATGCTTTATAATCGAGAATTCTGAAGCCAGTGGGTAATGTTGAGGTGGTTACATCCATCTTTCATGTTCTGTCTGGGGTTGCAGCCCAGGACACTCAGGAATAATGCTGGAAAACGTCATGTTAGTTGGAGTGGAATTTTCTTTTATCAGGCTTAATTCTTTTAACAATTACAGTATAACATGTTATTCGAGCTGTTCATTTGAAGGACACTGTGGGGCTACAGGCACATGTGTGAGAGGAGTAACAGGCATGTGTGTGGTCATGTGAAGCAAAATAGATGTGATTAGAGGACTGGATGGAGCGCAGCAGGGTAAGAGGGTGAGATGCAGAGACAGAGGAAAGCCAGGTTGGAATGGAAGGGTAATTGGCTAGGATGAAAAATGAGAGTCCTTGACCTTTTGTTACCTCCAGGGATGGCTGATAGCATGAGAGCCTATCCCATCGCCCCATCTCTGTGCCACTCCCTCACCCATAAAGATCTTTAACTACAGGGATGGAGGACAGGAGGAATGGAGGTAAAAACAGGCGGAGAAGCTCAGGGGGGAGTCACTGGGCTGTTCTGGGGTGTGGTGGTGGTCTTTTATTGTGTGTGTGCGTGTGTGTGTGTGTGTGTGTGTGTGTGTGTGTGTGTGTGTGTGTGTATCAGGGTCTCAGCTGTCTTTGCCTCCATTAGTCACTAATAGGGCTGTCACTCTGGGCTTTTAACTCTGCTTGTTAGCATGGCAGACGACCAGCAAACCCGCTGCCGATCACTTTCTGCTCACCCACTTCCAATTCCACAGATGTCTCCATTAGAATTCCTCTCAATCCAGGTCACTGCTCTTCATGTATAAATAAAAGCCTGAATGCATTATGAGGCCTACCTGAACTCCAACACCTTTGAGGGAAAGATTCTCGACACTCCTGCTTTCTTTAGAGCAGATCAGCAACTACTCCATAATCTGATGTGCAGTACAGTTTTAGCAGGAATTCCCCAGTGCCCTCAGTGTGACCTGCTGCGTCTGTGCACAGCATGGTGACAGGTGTGTCTGTTAATTAAAGCTCTGAGGTAATAACAGGGCGGCAATTGAAGCCTGGCTGTAAAGAACAGAGGCCCAGGGGACAGAGAATTGCTGGCACGAGTTTACTTGTAGACTGAAAAATCCTCATTGTTGAAGAACGTTGATGAATCTAGTGAACAAAGAGGTACACTTGTTTAAGTTTAAGTTTGAGTCAATTGAGTCAAGTTCAGTTTATACCTGTTGTTTCAGAAACTGCTGATCAAAGTATTCCTGACATCTGACCAATTTATACCAGTACTGATTATACTAACATTTATTAATCTGGGTAAAAGTCTCACTGAGATTAAAGATCTCTTTTTCAAAAGTGACCTGGTCAAATAACCTCAAGCCATTCAAACACTTTTTGTGTCCCAGTCCACTCCACTTAAAAAAAGCATATTTTGTGCTTTAGGCTGTCACAGGAAGTGAAACTCTGACATAGTTGTCAGTGTCAGAGAGTGAAGTGAACTAAAAGTTTTGGCTATTCAGAAAAATTCGGCAAAGAGCTTACATACATAGGACGGGGTTTCAGAGAAAAGATTCAACTCAGGAGAGCAAGCAGCTGTGAGGAGGTGCAGTTTGTCCTTGTTAAACTCACAGCCATATGGCCGGCATCTGAGCTGGTTTTGGAGGTGATTTTTATAGCTGCTTTTATAGCTTGGCAAGCTCACACCGCTCCAATGAGAAAGTGCCTGCCTACCTGCCAGTGAACGACCATTCAGCTGATGGAGAGGAATAAATGTGAATAATGTCCTGAACTTTATTCTACATTTGGAATATTAAAAAGCACTGAGATTCTTGGTCTTGAAAAGAAATTAGTGAGGATAATTAGGATATACTGTTGGTGGCTGCTCACATGTCCTTCCCCTTTTGTCTTTTCTTTTCTTTGTTACATTACTTTGTCCCCTGCTCTATCCATCATCCATCCCTTCAGGCCCTTTTTGTCTATTAAAGGCTCACAATGAAATGTGTCCATTTGAAATGAAAACAAACAGTGCTGATTTTAGTCCCCTCGTTCTCTAACCTGATGGATGTGCTACAATAGCTGTATGTGCACTGAAGACCTCTCTAAAGGTGTCTTTGTTAAGTGGGAATGGATCACAGTTTAGGTTTCACCAACCAGCAAGGAAAATATTTTACTCTCCACTGGTTCTCCATCACATGAACCCCATTACTTGGCCATTGCAATCAGTGATAAATACTTAACAAACAATTATGCTTGATGCTAACAGCAGGGTGATTACTGTGTTTTTTTGAGATATGCACATGCTTGTCTGTGCGCAGAAACAATTTCTTACTGTAGCATTGTTACATGGTTTTCTTCTTTGTTAAACAGTAAAAGAAGCGGAAGAAAACCCCCACTATGGGAACCTGCCCTCAATCACAGTCACACACATACATTATATCTGCCACAAAACTAATGTCGTTTCATCTTTTCCCACAAAGTTCATTAGGTTCTGCTGCCGTTGTTGTTTGACTTGCCAAGCCTTTCCACCAAATTGCATTTCTCAGGCATTTCTTTCAGCGTTTGAACTTGAAATATGAGGGGGATCGGGTTTCTACTGAGGAGAATTAGTGAGTGTGTATTTGTGTGTATGTGTGTGTGGCTAAATAGAGGTTTCTCTTCTGCTGAGAGACTCCTTTGTCGACCGACAGATGCTCCACACACATGCCAAGAGAACGGGTTGAGATTTTGCATTAAAAAATCTACTTTTATCGTAGAGTTTTAACATAACTTTTTGCTGTTCTCAGTTTGGCACACCCTAAATGGTATGAAACTTAAAGGGTAATTGAAGACTATATACTTCACCAAGGCAAATGACCCATCTCACAATTTTTATTATCAAGAAAGCTATCTGGATCCACACCAGAATTTTATGGTCTTTTCCTCTGGCAATATGGTCGTCTCCATCAACTTTCTCGAATTTCTGCCTGGTAATTTTTGAGCAGTCTTGCTGACAGACAAAAAACAAAGCAAAAAAGTTCTATCTTGCAATGTGCACTGGAAAATAACTTAGCTGAAAACACTGTGACATGAAGCATGTGATTAAAGCATCATTCACGATGAACGTTCTCTTGGAGATGAAGAGACTACATCAGAAGAAACCATCAAATCTCTGTGCACTAATGAGGAGACTCTAACCTCCAAAGCAACACTTTTTTTTACATGGTTTCCAGCATTTGATTCCTGATCTCTATGTACACAATCTGTGGGTTTTATTGAATTAACACAATTTATGCCATAAATTTTTTATCTATAAAAATCAACTTGTGCTGTTCATTCTGGATGGCAATATTCACTAATGTTTCCAACTAATATGGAAATTCTATTCAAATTTGTGCTAAATCTTCTGTGTCTAAAATCATTTTACATTTTATCCAAACACACTATGTGAGCAGTTAACTTCACATTGATGAGTGCATGAGAAAGCTGAAACATTTCAAACATGTCAACTGTGGAGGCAGAGGGCAAATCCAGCACTGTACAAGTTACAGTCTAAGATAAACTCTCCTATCTTTGATCTTTTGTGAAGATATCTGTCAGAATTGATCATCAGAGTTCCATCCACCAACCTGGCAACAGAGATATGCATGAGATCAAAGTGAAACTCACACTGACGCACACGCTGGCTGTGGAGGAGATTGAGAAGACTGAACGTTTATCTCTGTGTTCAGGTAACCACATCAGTGGGTGCTGTGTTCGTGTTTACATCACGATGATAGAGTCTCAACTAACCACACTGCCTCGCTCCAGCTCTCTTTCTCTTTCTTTCATCGTGACATTGTGTTGTGGAGGACTCATGGATCACGGCCAGAAAGCAGTTCCCCCTCTCCTCCCACCCTCCCCTCTCTTGCTTGCTGTCACATCAAACCTGACCTTCAGAAACGAACTGCAGGCCTTCTTTAAGCGTGTGTTGAGGTTTTGGCAAATGGCAAAAAGAGGCGATGTACGAGGGAGATGGCAATAGAAGCGTAGCAGTTAAACTGGAGGAGAAAAGATGGTTAAAAATATTTCATTTGACATTATTCATCCAACCATATGGAGGCAGAGAAAAGGACAACAGAGAGGAACTGAAAAGAAGGGTGGTACTAAGCTGAAATCTGAACTCCTGCCAAACTATTGTAAGAGTAACTGCTCCGCCTGCAGCTGTCCTGGTAATCTTTCCCACAGCTTATTTCCCCTCCACATCTGTCCTCATTCCTCCTCTCCTCTCCTCTGATGAGGATCCAATCACCAAAACAAAGAAGCTTTCTTGGTGCTATAGGAAATCTGGCCACACACTAACATAAGGACAGAAATCTAAAAGTGGGTTTTCCAAAGAAAGAGAGAGACAAGGTTGAAATAACTCCCAAGCTGATGCACTTGGGTTGAAATGGAGGAGAAAGGAGGGGATGTTAAATGGAAAATGGCTGTGTGCCAAGTGGCAAAGTGCCCTTTCAGCTGTCTGCTTGTTTTATACCTACTCCTCCATCACAAACATTGCTGAAGACAAGCTTTGGTTTATGTGTGTGCGTGTGCAAGCGTACCTGCAATAACTTGTTCTGTTTACCACACACTGTAAAAGGCCTTGTTTCACAGACAGTTCAGAAGTGTCTGTTTTGGACTGAGGACAGAGAGACATGTAATTTAGAGTGCAGTCTTATTTCCTGTCAGAGACTCATAAAGAGAGATGATAGCACACTCATGAGTGTATGCCTGTCACAGACCTCTTGACAAATCTGCTACTATGTGTGTGTGTGTGTGTGTGTGTGTGTGTGTGTGTGTGTGTTTGCGTGTGCATGCCTGTAAGTGCACTCATCAGTCAAACTCCTCTCTTCCCTGCGTGCATTCAAAGAAGTGTATTGTCTGCTCTTATCTGTGCATCTGTGCAGAAGGAGGAGTGGAGGAGGAGCTGCAAGGGTGTAGTTAACCCTCCCACCCCCTGCACCCCACCCCTCTTGTTGCCTCCCTGCTTTTAAGCTGTGAGATATATTCACCTTTTAGTGCTGACAACAGACATATAGTGCATGCTACTGAATGATGAATGTTGCTATTGATGGTGAAGCAGGGGTCATCTCAGTCTTTGACACAACTTCAAGTAACAAGGCACAGACAGGCGAAAAATTAAAGGGGAATAAAGAGAACACAGAAACATTATACATTATACTGTATGTAAAAGGTGGGCAAAGCCACTTTCAGTCCCATTTTAAAGCCTCAGTTGAGCATTTTGGCTATTGATATCCTGCTGTTCACAAGTGGTGGTGAGTCTGAATGAGAAACTGAGGGAATCATAGTTTACAAAGAGGCATCATGCTGAATCAAATAAGACCTGAATCTCGAAAATTTGATAATAAATCCATGAGCAAAACAGGACTGAGGTTATAAATTAGGCAAGCAGCAGGCTAATTTTTTTCATAGACTCCTATACAATTGAAAGACCAAATAAGTTGCCCCTTACTGACCATTGAAAATTGTAAAGGTTTATAGAGGTTTGCATTAGATTCACTTTTCAGACCCTGCTGTGTCCATTTTTTATATATGGTCTGTGCATGGAATACATGTGAAATGCAGGGGGCTAGGAGCAGAATGTGTGCTTACTAACATGTGAAGGTGAAGGCTGTGATTTCAGTGTCACAGAACATATTAATCTGCCAGCTAATCCACCTAGCCTAAATTGTGGTACCACTAGCATAGCATGATGAAGAGTTTATTCCTGTTTGGAGGAGAGGGGAGCAACTGGTTGCTTTCTCTTGCTGCTTTCTCTCCAACTCAAAAAATGTTTCTCCGCCCTTGTCAGCATGGTGGACCTGTAGCCTTGTATGTCTCCTCATGCAGGATCAACAACATACACTATTAATAAGGAGCATCATTACAAGCAATGTTTCAGAACTGAATGAATAAATGAATACAGTTACATTGCAAGCTGGAAAACCCAAACAAAAGCTGAAAGATGCCTAAAAAGAAACTGCAGAAGCAGGAGATAACTCCATCTGGGATCATCAGCATGAACCTAATGCTTTTGGCATCTTCTGACTCACAGTCAGTGGACAAATGTTGATTACATATTTATTATACTCACTTGATTATATTTTAAATGGATTTGTTATAGGAAAATTATCAATACTGCATTAATGCAGTCAAGAAGGGCAACCAATATTAAGACATCCAAAAAGCACAAGTGCATAAAAAACTGTTTACTCACAGTATGTGATTAGTTAACTTCCATAAGTGTTTAAATGTTAAGTACTTTGAGTTGGCAAACTTGAGCCTCTCAACACAGTGTGGTAGTATTGGTATATAACACTATTCACTCTGGTACAGTATAAGTATTGTTTCTGCTTAGTTCCCAGAAGAGTAGTAACAACAGTGAATGCAATAAAACAAAGACCTCTCTTTAAAAAGGTCTCTGTTTGCTGTTAAATCCTGGAGAACAGATCTGTAGCCTTTGCCCAGTGTGTTCTGTAAATGGTATCAAGTAGATTTTAGTTGCTATTTTGGAAAGTTAAGATAAGAAGCATGCTCAAAATTCCCCAGCATCCACTATACCCCACCGTGCCTGATTGTCTGTGCCCTGACATGAGAAAGCCTGGCTGGGTACAGGCCAGCTGGAGCAGCCTTGAGCTCCTCTGAGAACCCGAGTTACAAAGACTCACTGTGCTGGAGTGGCACAGAAAACTTCTCCCTGGCAGCAGCTCTGAGAGTTAACCAATGCTGGGCAACACTTGAAAAGTGATTTTCTGTCTGCCTTTCACCTCCACCCTCCTTGCTCTGCTTTCTCATTGGCATCAGCTTTTCTGTCTGTCTCCGTCAATCGGTTCTCCAGTTCTTTTCAGGTGGATGTATTTGATAGGTTGAATGACTCATCCCCTCTTTCTCTTTCCTATCCTGTCTCTTTCTCTTTCATTTTTCTCCGTCTCTCCATGTCAGTATGATTGGTTATTTAGCCAGCAGCCAGTGCAGAGGATTATAGTTTCCAAAATAGCTTGCCCTTTTGCACGTTACTCCATCAGCAGCATTGTTTTTCAAAAGAGAGTCAGAGTGATTATCCTGCCCTGTTTGTATAAGTGTTTTAGGCAAAATCCCTTGACAACAAGACTGTGATGTCATCACCGTGAGATTTTTAGACCAAGATCAGGCTCACTGAAGTAGAAAATTGGCACTAATCCCACTATAAGTGGCCTAAAATCCAGTCCAGGTGACAACTGAGCAGACAGAGAAAGTAAGGCTCCGGGGAAATCCCTTCCTATTTGGAGACCTGACCCCCCACCCCACCCCCTGCCGCTGCCGTTACCTTGAACTTAAGCTGTTTACAAAAAATTCCCCACCAAAAGAAGCTGTCAAAGAGCCAAAGCCCTACCTGATGCAAGGTAGTACACTAGCCTGTCTGTCTCTTACATGTCTATAGAAATTTGTTTAATCACATTGCCCTTTTGTGAAAAACGTGTATAACCCCACAAGTTATCTGTGACATTTAACGTGATTTAAGATTTTTCAGATATTTTTGTTTTGTCATTCAGGAGTTACACAGAAAGCCAAAGAATGTTTTGGACTGAGCTTTGGGTCTAATCCCTTTATCCATGCTGGTTACTACAGTGCTGCTGTCCCATACACGCTAATGCAAATACTACACCGCATCAAGAATAAGACTAAGACCTTTGAGAGAGCGATAAATACCCATTGGTTACTCAAACAAGTCACATTTTATTTTCAGTAATCCAGGAACAAACTGCAAATATTTGACTTTCAGTTTTTTGTTCAGCGTCAGATGCTACAACTTTACTCAACTTCTGGTTAGTAAAGTTGAGAGTCATTTTACTATTAATTGCATATAGGTTGTTCAAAAGCTTAGCTCTTTTAAGTTTTAATATTTAAAGTCATTGCAGGTTGGCTGCTTATTTACTTTCTTGCCAAGAGTCGGGTAAGAGCAGCTATCCCAGAAGAATCCGGCCATGTGTCATCTTCTTCTTCTTTTTCTTCTTCTTCTTCTTTTTAGCATCCTCCTCTGTCACACCATGTGCATCTCTAAATCTCATTAAATAACATTTTATCCTGTTTTATTTCTACAAGAAAGGCTTTTAAAACAACAATTTGCCAGTTAATGAAGTCTCTTGGCATCAAACTTTCTGTCAAATTCTTGGCAAGAACACAAAATATATTATGAATTTTGCCCAGACTGCTGAAAATGAAGTGTTTGGCTTAAAATCTCTCGCAGATCTAAATTTGTTGTAGCTGTTGTTGCTCCCTTCCTCATGTCAGCAGATATTAATACAAAATATAATTAAATATTGGCTAAAAGTAAATTGCTCACCAGCAATAAGAATGATGGACTTTTTGAGTGTACACATGTGTATATTAGTTTGCAAAGTTTACTTGGTCATGTGACGAGTTTGTGTTTAGCCGCACCCTCAGGTGAACTACACCCGCACCCATACGGACATCAGTAAAGGGCAGCTCCTGACTTGTGACCCCTGTAAAGATTTGGGGCAAGCTAGAGGGGATGAGTAGCTGACTTTGTTGACCTGTTTAGCATGTTTAGAGCTAAGGTTGACCTCAGAATTATGGCCACTGGGTCAGTCCAAGGTGTGAAGCCAATGACCCGACGTCTAAGCTGTTATTTCTTTGTCTTTTTGTTTCCAGTAGAAAAACCCAAACAAGAAATCGAAGTCACACCAACTTATTCTCTCTTCCCTGTTTCCACCTTCTCAAATCCCCAGGCCGACCTATGTAAATAAACGTGTGTACAGGCGGTCGACTCACCTTTCCTCCCCACCATCTCCTACTTAAATAAACATGTGGGGGGAAGTGAGGGGTTAATAAGGCCAAGTTTAGGGAGAAGGAGGAGAACAGGGGGGAGTGATAGAGGCATGGAAGGAGGGGTGGAAGGTGAGGGAGACCCAGGGGAGCTCATTATTCTAAGTCAGAGGAGACGTAAATGCACACACATACATTCTGATGCACACCTCCAAACTTTTTTAACACACACACAGAGACTTGTTACTCTCCATGTGTAACATATGCTGGCTTAAAGCCCCATTAACACACAAGTTTTATAAGTGCACTTACTGAAAGCAGTAACCCGAAAACCTTATTGGTTGCTGGTGAGGTGAAGCCCACAAGCTACAATATAACAGTATACTTCTGCTTTCCAGGATATTAAACTGAGTGTAGCAAAGATCTAGTGTCTTATATCTCAGAGTTTAAGAGAACCATTTCTTCAGGAACAGGCAGGTATATCTGTGTTATAATACAATTTAATTTTTTCTTTTCGCCTTTCTCTGAATCTCTCTAGCTTGGCACTGTTTGTTTACAAGTGCTTGTTTTATGATCATCGTTTTAATTGATAGTTAACTATGGCTCTGCGCTCCCACTGTTGGATGAACATAAACAAGTACTAAAGCAAAACATGTGTTACTCTCTCAGCTCTGAGTGTGCGTGCATGCACATGACCTGGGGTGTGAGAGCCAGGAAAGCCAGACTGGTTTCATTATGCTCCAAACTAGCCCATTATGGTTCGGGGAGAATCGTCCAAACCCTTAAACAGTTGCTATGGCATTACCATCTCAGCTTCAACCTTCCTCTCTCTCTTCCTCTTCCTCACCTCTGCCTCCACCCTTTCTTTGCCCCCTCCTCCTTCTTCTCTCTGTCCACCACATGACACACACAAATGTGCAAACTGCCACGCACACAAGCTCATGCACGCACGCACGCACGCACACACAAACACTCACACACAGAGGAACGTGGCATTCACTCTCTCTTCCCCCAGCGATAAAGTTTCACAGCTACCTTCCCTCTGCCCTCTCAGATTGACTGCTCTCTGCTTAAAGAAAAATAAACCAGTGGAAAGGAACACGGCAGGTTTGTGAATTGTAGATCTCTAGCTTTCTTTCTGCTTTATTTTCATCAAATATTCTTGTTGCTAGAGCATTTTGGGCTCCCCACTTCCTTTTCCTGTGATGTCCTGTGATTCAGGTTTCTGCAAAAGGGGGGACAACAGGAGGAGTCACTCTATCAGTTTTTCCCAGGTCAAGATGATTTTATTACAGCGGATTTACACTGGTTCTCAGACTCTGTTCACTCGGAAAATATTTTCCCGAATAGAAATGGAATGGATTTTGTAGTTTCAGTTCTATCTATATTGTAATACTGTTAATATCTTAAGCACAGTGATCATCTGGTGCAAATCATAGACTCTTTATAAAAGATGGATGTTGCCACTAAGTCACCAATTGGTTTGTTAAGTCCCATTATGACCCTGAACTTTAGCAAGATGACTGTCACCATTTGTTTTTTGGTGCCAGAAGTAGCTGGATTTGGATTTGGTGTATCACACAGACACAAATGCCTGCTAATTAGTGCCAAGTTACATACAGATAAATACTATAATTTCACTCACCAAAACTGGCACCAACACCCCACACATGGTTAAGAGGACTCGTTTGGTTACTCCATTTAACTGAGTTGAGGCACATAATTATGCAAACTTGAAGCCTTGATAGAATTAAAACCTCTTCAGTTGTCATGAATGGGGAAAATGTCAGCAGAGACTAAAATTCATTTCTTCTACAAGGCTGGAAATATGTTTATTTGTTCTAAAGTTAGGCATTTTACCACAGGAGTCCATAGGGATTAACTCCTTTTTTGTTAGCCTAAAATAGCTTTTTGAGAACTCCCATTTTTCATCCTTCCATGTTTGCTTTATTTTTCAGGCCCAGTTGCCACCTGGCAACCTTACCAGTTTTTGCATTAAGCCAAGATGTAGCTGAGTGACCGACTGTATGCTTTTGCCAACGGAATTGACATCTAACTTCATCTAACTCTAACCAACAAATGAGTATGTTTCAGAAAAGTCCAAACTACTCATTTGGGAGAGAAGTGGGAGAAACTGCACTTTCAATAATTACAGTGTAGATGTCTCTGTTGCAAAGCATTTTAATGACTTAAAGAGGTCTAGCACATCTGCGTTTTGTGGCAGGGCTGGTGGTCTGTGATTCTTATTGGGTTGGGTTTTCATGTCTCGTCTTAATGTCCCCTGCATTATGATCATGCACACATACACAAGGCACGCTCTATTATGTGAGCCATTTACCTTGTCGCCATGATAAAGCTCTTGGCGCTCTGCTGAAGCTGTTTTAAAGCCCAGACACCCTTAGCCATTACTCAGGTGATGTGCCAGCAGCCGGTGATCAATGTGTCTCTAATAGAGAGAACAAGGGAGGGCAAAAAGTGAGAGAAAGGCAGCCATATTGATAGAGAGAGGGAAAGATAAGCACATAGAGGGATTGTACTTTTACCTTCTCATTTATCACCTTCTTCATTCAGAGCACTAGCTGGCCCTGACCTGCTCTGCAGTAATAGCCTGTCTGGATGCTGTATTTACGAGGTGCCATCAAAACAATTGCATTTATCTCGGTACCTGGATCATACACTTTCATCACTTTCATCATTATGTCTTCACCTCTGTGTGTGCAGGTGTGTGTGTATGTGTCTGTTGAAAGACCCGTTGACCCATGCTTTAGCAGGAGTGAGGAAAGCTCAAGGGTGACTGTCGACTGTGATGCAGTTAATACTTCTTAAAGTTCAGCCAAATCCTGAGGTCATCGCTCGTGTTTCTGTTTCTCTGTCTGACCTTCAATCTGTTCATCTAGCTTACATCCTATCAGTAAGTCTATCTAAGTCATACTTGGGCGGTCGGTACAGCCTATGGGCTTTGCAGCAGTTTTCAGAATGTAAACACTGTGAATCATAAAGAGGATTGAAGAACACTGTGATGGAAGAAGAAACGAAGTGAGGGATTTGAGTGTGCAGTGTTTTGTCTGTGCATGGGAAAGGGAAGCTGAAGAAGCAAAAACTTTGATAAGCTGGGTTGAGTGAAATGGGGGAGGTGTTATGGAGCGAGTGTGTGTGTGTGTGTATTTTAAAGTGTGTGGGAGATTGTGCGAGTGTGTGTGCTTAAAAGTGTGTGGGAGATGTGGAGAACGGAGCGGGTGAGAGTGCCAGGCGATGTAGGGGGGGAGAGACAGCGAGGGCGCGTCTGGAAAGTATCAAGCCACAGCTTTGCATATGTGTGAGCACATGTGCATGTGTGGTGTGGTGTGTTGTGTTGTGTAGCCCCTCTGGTCTCTGGCTTGTTAACCTGCAGGTCACGGGCAGCTTCAGGTGATGAAGTCAATGCCTGGCACACAAGATGGGAATAATGAGCTCTTCCATAGTAAGCACATGTTCATGAATAAGAATACATACATAGAAACATGCATGTGTTCATGGTGTTTTTAATGCTCTTCACATCAAAGGGCTGCAACACCTTTAAAGGACTATTTTAACATTTAGGGAATTGTGTTTACTTGAGAATTGATTCCCCTCTCATAGCTAAATACTAACTTACAACAATTCATATGTAACATATATGTATGTGAGGAGCATCAATCCAGTCATCTTGTCAAGAAAGCAAATATGCACATTGCTCCAAAAGTCCAACTATTCCTTTCTCAATTATGATTTTATCATACCACATACAAGCATAAAGCTTATCTAGATCCTATTTTAATCACTTCTCCAGAAAGCCAGCATCTGAAGCATCTGAGAGGAAAACATCTTACTTTCTGAGATAGACTGAAGGCCACTCCTTTCAGAGCAGCCTGTATGTCTTTGATCAGCAGTATTATGTGTGTGTGTGTGCTCCTTATACAGAAAGAAAGAGGCCAGCAGCTGGTATTGTGTGTGTTTTACCCCGTGAAACCTGGTTGGGGCTGGTGTTGGATTACATGTACTGGTGTTGCTGAGGCGAGGTGGGGTGAGTTGGTTCGATAGCCAAGAAGTGAGGGGTGACAGATGAACATGGTGATGGAGGGTGAGTGGTGAGGGGGTGGATACTGGGCAATTATGCCCAGACACCCAAAGCCGTTCTCATGCTCTGGCACTGGCTATTGTAGTCTGGAATTTGAGAAATCTATTTGATCAGCACGGTGTGTCTGTGTGGGTGTTATTTTGGATGGCTCCTGAGGACAAAACAGCCATCAGAGAAGGGAAAGGGAGAACAGACAGAGGAGACCGAGTGCAAGGGTTACCTGATGAATACACGAACCTTCATCACACATTTGAAAGCTTAGGCCACGGCCCAAGATTCAGCATTTTCATCTACAAGAATGTAGCACTATGTGTTTGTAACACTGCAAACAATATGCAATCTTTTAGAAAAACCTGTCTAGGCGATGGAAAAGAAAAAAAAGAACAACATTCCAGTTCACATTGTGTGGATGACAGGAGTGGAAAGTAGGAGGACCCTGAGATATTTTATCTGGCCCTGCACACTCTTTGCCTCCCTCTGCACTCAAAGGGAATCCCATCTTTTCTCTTTGACCTCAGCATTCCTCAGACTCAGAGTGAATGCAAGGTCAGAGTGTGCGTGCATGTGTGTGAGAGACAAGTGATCACCTTCAGACTACTTAAAGTAATTAATACAATCCTCAGCCATGCAGTTTTGAGGGTTGAATAACCCAAAGAGAAAACCTACACCTTAGTCCTGGCTTTGGTATCTCATCCACAGTTAAGGTCGACCTGCTGAGATGAATTTTCTGCATCTGAACGTGTGAGTCCTTCATCTGCCCCTGGAAGCTTTGTAGTTTTATGTACACATGATTTTGTGTCTTTTAAAGGCAATTCAGTTAAATACATTATTCCTTAACCCCCAAAATAAAATTGTTGATATAATTGAATCTCTATGACAGCCCGTTTGTAAAATTAAACCCAAATGTCCTTTCACAGTAAAAGGCCTCCTATAACTGATCTTCTGATCAGAGATCACGATTACAGGCAAAATTTCTTCATCCAAATTAGTGCTAAAAAGCACAGCTCTATTAAAAAGAGTAATTTATTTGTTATGGCATTATTATGTTAGTACTGTTTCATACATGTGTAAGCAGCATTATAATGCATGAGCTGGTTATTGTGTTGACAGGAGCCAAGCCCCTCCAAAGACTAACGAAACAAAAGGCTGAGAGATGAATAATGGAGAAAAAAAAAGAAGTTCTGCTACACAAAACTATATTTATTCATTTCATTTTTTCTGGCTTTTCTGTAACAGATAGATTTACCTGTTCAGGCCTCAGTTATTGAGTTACTGGAGGAACTGCTAAAAACTCTGAAAAGTGAAGGGCCTCAACTCCACATCTTTTGTGTTTACTCTTTGTGGTTTGAAAGTGCAAAGGTATTATTTAGCAAGGTTTCTGCTTCATAATTCTAAATGCGGGTTTTGAACCTTAATCTAAAGTACAATCAGATAAATCTAGTGAAGTGTTGATCTTAATTTTTGTTTAAAAAACCTTTGCATTGAGCATAGTACAATGCTTAAACATTAAAGACATTTAGACAACTACACCATAATCTGTAATGCTGAGACAGCACAATGAAAACAAAAAAGCGTGAGAAAGTTTTGAAAGTTGAGAAACACAACCTCACTGAAAGTATAGATCACCTTTACTATTGATGTGTCCTCTATCATCTTCTTAATGTGTGGAAATATAAGAAGTCATTTCAATACACGTGGTACCACTCCCTATCACTGCAGTTGTTGAGAACAGGTTGGTGCTTTCACCAACTGCTGAGAGGATACCATTTATCATTTAGTGCCACCTAGTGACAGAAAGCATCATTGCAGCAAAAGAAGAATGGTAATATTTCCATTTCAGGTTGTAGAAGGACACCTAGTGGTAAATCACAGAAGAGGAACTTGTTACAAAACTGTCACCAAACAGTTAAACCCTGTGGGGAAGGCTCAAAAGTACAGAATACATGTGAAAAATGTGTTTATTTGGGGGTAAACAAGGAAGTTCTGCTTCAGTGCTGGAAATGTTGCATGACTGAAAACACAAGCCACTAACTGGGTAGTGCATCGATTCATGTGAATTATTAACCAAAGATTTCCAGGTCAAAGAGTAGTGTGTCTTCAGATCTGGGTGTAGCGCAGGTATTTCTTCCCAGAAGGCACCTCTTCAGTGGTCACACCATTAGGAAAGAGAGATGCAGCTTCAGCGTCAGATAGCGAGGGAATGACCATGACTTTCTCACCAGGCTGGAAAAACAGGGACGGGTATTTTAGATGCAGGGTAAAAGGTGTAGGTGTATGAATCTTCTCATCAGCAAGAAGTGAATATTTCCCTGCTAATCAAATTATCCCTTTAAAACACTAATGCTTTGTAATATGACCTACTTCTATATTCTTGGTCGCAAGAGCATTTCCACAAAGAAAAAAAAAAAATAGAATCAACAATGCAGAGCTCTGTTCATATTTTATACTTCAGATACTGAAGGTGAGTTTTTATATTTGTAATAATAGCATTGTTTGCCATTTGCAGTCTAGTTAAAGTATGCACACTTGGATGGTGTGGATAACTTCTAAGAGTTGCTGCTCAGTGTGCAGTTAGTGATATGTCAGTTCTTGTTCTCTCTTGATCACCTCGCCTGCTGACTGACGCTTTAACTACATACCTTCCAGTCAACTGGTGTGGCAACCTTCTTCTGTGCAGTCAGCTGCAGAGAGTCGATAACTCTGAGCAGCTCATCAAAGTTTCTTCCTGTGGTAGCAGGGTATAGGATGGACAGCTTCAGCTTCTTGTCAGGGCCGACCACAAACACCTAAAGTGGATTGAGATAACAGCTTAAACATAACACCCATGATATACTTCTTTTTTTTTTTTTAAGATTTAGATGA
>VUQS01033592.1:27840-38325 GCA_015108495.1 Heterochromis multidens
GTAAAAACAAAGGTTTTCCTTGCCAACTGAATAGATATACACTCACCGGCCACTTTGTTAGGTACGTCTGTTCAACTGCTCATTAATGCAAATAACAAATCAGCCAATCACATGGCAGCATCTCAGTGCATTTAGGCATGGTCAAAAAGACCTGCTACAGTTCAAACCAAGCATCAGAAAAAGGTGGTTTAAGTGACTTTGAACATGGTTGTTGGTGGTCTGAGTATATCAGAAACTGCTGAGAATGGTCCAAAAAAAGAAAAGAGAAAAAAGAAAAAAGAGAAAATATCCAGTGAGCAGCAATTCTCTGGGTAAAAATGCTTTTTTGGTGCCAGAGGTCATAGGAGAATGGTCAGACTGCTTCGAGCTGATAAGGCCACAGTAACTCACATAACCACTCATCACAACCAAGAAGAGTATCTTTGAACACACAACACACAGATGGGCTACAGCAGCAGAAGACCACACCGGATGCTGTTCCTGTCAGATAAGGACAGAAAACTAAGACTACAGTTCACACAGGCTCATCAAAACTGGACAACAGAAGATTGGAAACACAGTGTTTGATCTGATAAATTTCAATTTCTGCTGTGACATTTGGAGGCCTGGATCCACCCTGCCTTGTATCAGTGGTTCAGGCTGGTTTTGGTGGTATCACAGTGTGGGGGATATTTTCTTGGCTTGCTTTGGGCCTCTTAGTACCAGCTGAGCATCAGTTTAAACCTCACAGCCCACCTGATGCTGCTGACAATGTCCATCCCTTTATGACCACAGTGTACCCATCTTCTGATGGATAACGCTCCATGTCACAAAGCTCAGATTTTCTCAAACTGGTTTCTTGAACATGACAGTGAGTTCACTGTACTCAAATGACCTCCTCAGTCACCAGATCTCATTCAGGATGTGGTGGAACAGGAGATTTGCATCATGAATGTGCAGCCGACAAATCTGCAGCAACTGTGTGATGCTGTCTTGTGAATATGGACCAAAAATCACTGAGCAATGTTTTCAGCACTGTGCTGAATCTATGCCACGAAGAAATATGGGAGTCTAGAAGGTAAAAGGTGGTCCAACCCAGTACAAAGAAGGTATGCCTAACAAAGTGGCCAGTAAGAGTATATCTCTGTTTAATTGTATATACAGAGAGGAAAAGTCAAGACTTTTTTCAAGACATTTTGCATACTGGGAAATTAAACATCAAGTATAAAGCCAAAACCTTTCACAAGCAAGGAAGTCAGGGCAGATTTTATTGCAAAATAAAAATTTGCATGTAATTGGTGTCTGTTAATTTAAAACTGATGCCATTTTTTGACTTTTGTTTGTTGTTGTGTTTAGTGATGATGTATGTGAAAAGGTGGATGGGTTTCTCACACAGCGAGCAGTGAGGGGTAGACCATCTTTGTCTTTCTCATCAGGGTCAAGCATACCCAGCTGGACTGACAGCTCCCTCTTGTCATCAGCGATGATGGGGAAGGGCAGGTCACTCTCAGCGTTTTTGCTTACAGCCATCACATCCTATACAGAGGGACGGGACACAATCAGTTTTTACATGGTTGTTAGTGTATGTTTTTATCCTCTGCTAATAATTCTCTCCATCCTGGCAGCCATCTCTCCGCTATTACAGCACAGGCTTGATGAGTGACCACACATCCTCGGCATGTAATCTTTATAACTACTGCATGAGCAACAGTAGCATGTTACATGAAGGCCATAACTATATTCTCTGACTCTATGACTGTAGTACCATCACTTAAGTTAACCCTGTAAAGCCTGAACCATGAAATAATTACCAGAAAATTCTATTTTTTGTTTTTAAAACTTGAGTGTTTAAAGAGAAATGAATTATAAATTTGCATATATGTGTTTAAATCTGTGTCATTTTAGCTACACCTGGCATTATTGTGCAATTTATTGCTTAAAAATGTATTGTGCAATTTATTTAGATTTTTTGGAAAGAAAAAAAAAAAGAAAAAAAAAAAAAACAAAACAAAAAAAAACAGTTTATATTTCTTTTTTGGCAGTGGGGAAGAGAGTCTGGACCAATCACTGATCTTTCTGAGGAGGCGTTATTGTAATGTGACAACCCAGTTAAAAGGCAATCACAGTGAATGCCTTTTGTTCAGGGTGGGGATTAACCAATAAATGCCTGGCTGGAGTTTCCTTCAAATACCGCAAATGCATAATCCATAATATTTTAACCTTCTTTAACAAACAATATATTACAATGTAAGAATTTATCAGGAATAAATGTAAAAAAAATCTATGTTTTATATTTGTAAAAATGTTAAATATATAATTCTACATAAAATGTAAGTCAAATTTAAATCAGATTTATTTGTAAGCGCATTTTAAAACAACGGCTTTTTACAAACACTTCTTGAAATGATAAATTAGTCTGGTGATTATTTTGGGTTGTGGCTTTCTCGTGGTCTCTGAGCTTATAAAAACTGCACATAGTTTTTATAAGCTCTGCTCCACGTAGAGGAGGGTTTTGCAAACTGTCAGGTCATGTGTTATGGGGCAGTTTCAATTTGCTAGTGAAGTGATTGGATTTTCTTTTATTCTTTTAAAAATCGTATAAAAGTTTATTGGTTTTTTTTGTTGATCAGGATCCTCATCTGCATCAGCCTTAGCTATGCTTCCTGGGGTCCTTACACACTCAATCCAACAGACAGATAGCACTGAAATTCATAGAAGTCAACATAAAAAAAAAAAAAAAACTAAATTATAACAGAAACAAGAAACAATAATCAAAGCCTGCATTGGACACACAGCATTCATACAATAAGTAATCATCCTAATAAACATGATTTCATCTCCAGTGTATTTTCCATTTGATCATGCCATTACATATTCTGTCTATATTCTCATACTTTAGTTCAAAGATAAAGGCTCATCTCTCCAACAGATGTCTTTGTTATACAAAACAATTCCATTACACTCCTTGCTGGTTATTATTTAATAAATGTTTAAACTAATATTTAGTACTCTGATGACGTGTGTTTTAATATACATTTATTTTATTTGCAGCAGTTAACCTACTGTGAGCCCTTCTTAGTGGAAACTTAACTAGACTTGGGAATTTAGGGCTAAATTACTTGTATTGTGCATTCCTAACCTTGCTCCAGCTGTGATGATCAGCAACGCTGTCAATGGACAAGGCAATCATCTTTACACCTCGTTTCTTGAACTCATCGCTGATCCTGGCAGCACAGGCGAGCTCAGTGGTGCAGACAGGAGTGAAGTCCCTCGGGTGGGAGAACAGGATACCCCACCTGCAGGGGAAAAGAGACAATGTCCTAACTCAACAAGGCCTCTGTTTAAAAATAAAAATATTACAGTCATCCAGCAGTCTGAATGTATTCAGTCCTGTTTATAGCAGGCACTGCATGCAGCTCAAATCTTTATGGACAGGCTGTGTTGCATAAATCAAGCCACAAGTTCAAGGTACCACAAGCTGAAGAGACTTGTAAAACAATAATAAGCAGTCTTCCATGCTTCCACCACCCTGTGCATTTAACATGCTTTACAAATTGATACTGAAAAATATTCTAAAAAACAAAGAAATTTGAAGGGGCATAAAGAGTGAGAGTTGAGGCAAAAAGAGGATGAAATAGCAGAGAAAAGAGAACAAGTCTGAGGAGAGTCATTTCCAAACACAGACTTAAGCAACAGGTGTCTGTGAGTATGAAAGAGAGAATGAGACTTTAAATCCACTGAGAGCTGTGGAGGAAGAACATTCCTGCTGATGTTTTTAAAGGAGCCAATCCTTTTGGAATCATGTGAGCTTCTAGTCTGATACGATTTGAATGAATTTGCCCTTCAGTGTGTTGTGACCCCTCATCACCTGGGTTAGAAAGCATTATGATCAGCTGATTTTTGTCAGGCTTTAAGTGGCTGAACAAAGTTTGTTCACTCTCTTGGGATTAGAATTTGCACTGGCAGGAAAAATCTCAATTAGCCACTGCTGGAAAACACACACACACACACAATGAAAAGCTAGAAAACAGCTTAAACGGATGGCTGCCTCACACAGTCCAGCATCTATTCCCAGGAATAGGACAATAATATGCATTCATCATAACTGGGTGGTGTTCTCATGTTCATAAAAAAATTTGAAGTCGAGGTTATATCTGGGCCAGTTACACTGTTGATGATGCAATGTGTGCCATGACTTTAGGATAGGAGAATGACTGTTTTCAATCTTTTTTCCAAATATCCTCATTCCTCTGGGTGAAACTCGGAGGTATTTGATTTACAGTGACATAAAACTGAAAACAATTCCCCACACAGGAGAGGCCTAAATTAGGAAAAGTTTGCCTCATAAATCATATATCATTGCAAATTATTTTCATGGGTACTTACGAATCAATTAACAACTAATCGTTTCAGTTCTTTCGGGGAAAAACATTTTTCCAAGTAGTGCTTGGTTTTAAGAAGAGTTCCTGTTTAAAGCACAACATTTTTATGGGGAGAAAAAAAAAAAAAAAAGACCCAAAGGAAGTTGCATCGTGTTATTGGGACATCATGCAGCAAAGTTGGGCGCATTTCCACACTTCAGCCCAGGCTGCACATGTGTGTAATAGTGCACATGCACACAGGGTCTTTTGTCTCTGCTCTTTTAAGCAAGCCGACCGAGTTAGTGTTGCACGTTTGAGGGAAGTAAGCGCTGCCAAGTTCAAACGCGCACAACAAAGAGTGCAATTAAACCCCGATGGAGAACAGACCAGAGACACAGCATCAACCGTTTTACACTGATCACGCCTCCAGTAACTAATGAACTGCTTCCTGTTCTAGTTTTTTCAGCTTAACTGTTAACAGTGTGTAAAAAGGCGCAACTAAAACTGCACACAAACCAACAGGTCATGCTTGTGTAACGGCAGCCGCCAGCTGAGCCAGCTTTGAATAAAGAAGAAAAACAAAAGCAGGATAACTGAACGTTCACGTAATCAAACTGCCATGACTCAGCCACCCAATGCACTGCTGCAGCTATACACCCAAACCCACAGAGTAAGTTACACTGCGATGTCTGAACACCAGAGACGTGAACTCACGAGTTGCCCAGGAAGTCGTGGAACTTGATCCTGCCGATGGTGGTGTCGGCCTCGAAATTTGGGAACTCGTCTCCCAGCAGAAGTCCAGGCATGCTCGGATCTGCTCTTCAGCTACAACAGCACAGAAATGTGGATTGGAGCAAAACGCCTTCCCCTCCAATGCTGTCAGCACTGCGCAGCGACCAGCAGGACCTGAGGCGGACAGAGGCGGGGCTATGACGTCCTGCGTAGCTCATCGACCAACCAATGGAGAGTCGTAAAAACCCCGTTGTTTTTTTAGATCATTGAATAACTTTATCGAAACGAAGAATAACGACAAAAACGCATTAGAAACAAAAGATTAAAACATTTCATATAAAAATTATTATTTGCAAAATGAATGAAAAAATATTGTGCACTTAAAAAAACTGACCAAAATATTTTGATAAATGACAACATAGAGGACTCGTCATGAGTTTTAGCCTTTGTCAGTTTGCTAAAATTCTAATTTGTCGACACACCAAAAGCATGAAGAGGTTTGGTGTGTGTTCATAATGTCTCCAAAAATAATTATAATCTCAGTAATAATGATAACCCAACAAATGCTACCGTTCGTTTTAATAACAAAAACTAAAGCGAACACTGAAACTGATTTTTAAAAAGTTTTCAAAGTAATAAAAAAATAATAATAATAATTTAAACGAGCAAACTCACTGGAAAATAAATCGACTTGAAAACAAAAAATAAAAATAGTAAGTAGTGATAAATATTAAACCATAAAAATCAAATAGATACAAACGTAAAACTACTCAAATTTATAAATATGTCATTTTTTTTAATGAAAATATACTTATTACTAACAATTTTAGCCTTCATAATATCGCTTACGAAATAAAATGCTTTCGAAAACACAACTTCCCAGGTTGCTTTGCGATCAGAACAACAAACATGGCGTTTCGGCTCGTCGTTCCTGGACGTGATAAGAATTGTGAAACGTACAACAGATGAGCTAAAGAAGCGATAACCTGCACAGCACTGCAGAACATTTACCACTGCGGTGCATCTACACTACACATAACTGTCTACGCCGGTGAGTTAACAGACACCATGCCCTCTCCTAAAGCTAAAAACCCCGGTCGCAGCGGAGGAAGCCCGGTGCTCGGGAGCTCTAACGGCCGCTATGACTTCATGTCTCTGACAAAGCCTCTGAACCGGTCTTCACCGCCTCACCTGCTCCAGCGGCAGGGCTCCGACCCGACCACTGCCCGCCTCCGAGCCTCTGAAAGCCCCACTCGGCGCCGGGGCTCCGGCTCCTCCACGGGCTCGGCGAGCGGTCAAGGGCCACCTGAAGAGGACGGTATACGGCTCAACCCCTCCCTCATCCGCGTAGCGCTCAGCTCCCTGCTGGCCATTGACCTGTGGCTGTCCAAGCGGCTGGGGGTGTGTGCGTGTGAGGACTCGTCCTGGGGCAGTGTGCGCCCCTTAATGAAGCTGCTAGAGATATCTGGACATGGCATCCCGTGGCTGGCTGGTACCGCCTACTGTCTGTACAAGAGCGACAGTGCTGCAGGACAAGAAGTCATGCTCAACCTTTTCATGGGTAACATTCTGCTGTTTGTGTTCTTCCATGTTGTTTCTTCCTCCAGCATGGCATGTAATCACAGAGGAACCTTTCTTGGTATATTTCAGTGGACGGCTGAGCTGGGTTTAGCTGCAGTGTTAGTTGGTGTTACAGCTCCCTGCTCCTCCCCGGTCCTGATTTGCCACGCACAGTTCTTCTGTCATAACTCACTTAAGCAATAGAAGAGCTGGTCCCACCTCTCATAACCATGTCTACTCATTATCTGACTCATGTTACCTTTTCTTAATTGGTGTTGGCAGGCTCTCACTGTAGACGTCACCTGTTACACCTGTTCTGATGTTGCTTTACATCTCTTGTCATTTTTTTCATACTTAGTCATCTTACAGGTCAGCTTGGGAAACTGGTAAAAGCATGAGATTCTGTGAAATGGTGCTTAAGCTAAGTAAAATGTTGACTGAAGTCCCAAAGTGGGCTGGGGCTTCTGTGCATCCAGAGAGAGTCTGAGTGACGCTTTGTGAAGCCACAAGAAGGAAATACATGTGATAGTGATGTTTTCAGAGAAGTAAGGTGAAGATCTGAGTATTCTGCAGTGAAAGCAGACATGGCAAAAACCTGTATTTGGATTGTAGACTGATTTATAAACCGCTCTTTAATTACTGAGGTTGCACAGTGCCTGGACATGTTTCCAGAGGTCTAGTTGGATTGATATAAGCCCACAGTGTCATTAGTGACTGCATGTACTTATTTTTTGTGGTTTTATATGATATAAATGCATAGTCTCAGTCAGTAAGCACCAACCACTCTGGTTTATAAATGCATTAAATCAGCAGGAGGCTTTAGGAAGTGTTAACTTAAGTAGTTTAGAGCAGGTAAGTATTGGTAAAATCCCAGCTCTTCATCAAAATGTGCCTGGAAAAAGAAACTCCCTCTTACTACAGTGCTCTTATGCACTCGCTTTAAAGGGAAATGACAGGCTGCTGTGTGATAATGCAAACAGTGTAAACCCTTTTTTCACTCTGGTTACTAATTGCCGCTCTTAACAACAGCAGATAATAATGTAACCACATAGTAGTCGTCAGTAATGATGAATGAAATGCACAGTTCTCTTTTCATTTTGCTGAAATCCTTTAATTAGATTCCTAGCAGCGATTGGCTCAATGCCACCTGAGTGTTGCATTAATTTTTCAGCACTGCAGCCCAGGAGAACATAAAGCTGTTGATAAAAAAGCTTTTCACACAACTTAAAACTTGCAGCCATTCCTTTAATCAGTGCTATGTTGGAAAGAGATTTCTTTCACTTTCATCATACTGGAACAATCTTTGTGGCACCATTGGTGCAAATAACAAATACAGTTTGTTTTTTTTCAAAAAGGTTTCACATCCAACATGAATGAAGAAAAATGTGAATTTTACTATAAATATTTTGAAAAATGCTCAGGTTTGCCCCATTTTTATCAACAGCTCTCAGTTTTTCTGTCTTTGAGTGTCTAATTTTTCTTTAAGAAACTGCACTCTGCAGATTCTTTTCTTTATCGATGAGTGTTGTAATTGGCTCTTACAGATGCATCAATTAGAAAATCCTGGTTAAACAGGAACCAGCTTTACCAGACTGCAGACCATTGTAGGCCCTCTACAGGTCCTTTTAATAGAAGAAAACCAAAGTTTTAAGCACTAAGTTTAATAAGGACTTGATTTATTTCATCTGCCTAATCTTCAAGGTCCTGGTATTCACACTGCCACTGTCACATAAGTCATTTCATACTGCGATACTTGAATATAATAGAGTTATGGTTAATGTTATTCATAGCACCTGTGCTTTCACTGCTGTGATAAGTCTGCCGTGGGAAAGGGTCCATACCAGGATCCAGGAACTGACACAAATAAAACATCTAATCATCTTTGAGCAAGAGAGCACTGGAATGCATTGGTAGTGTTTCATAATACTCCCACCAGATGGTGCCAAAGTAAAGAATTTTTAAATCATATACAAGACATGGCTAAACTGACAGTGAGTTTACAGTCAGGGTAGTTACTCGTGGAGTTTTCTTTACCCAGATTGACATTTTTCTCTAAAGTAAAGAAAAAATTATGGCTCAAGCCATAATTTTTTGTCATTTAATGTAAATGTATACAGAGGTTACGAAACTGACCCCCATTGGTTTCGGTACATTTAATTATGCCTCTGCTCATGTCTTGTTTTCTTTAATGTGGCTGCATTGCTGTTGTTTCATATATTATAGCATATCTCCTTCATCTCCTTCCCCTGCAGGCCTACTGCTGGACCTGATCTTGGTGGGCATTGTTAAAGCGGTGGTGCGTCGGCGTCGGCCAGCACATAACCGTATGGACATGTTTGCCACCTTTTCTGTGGACCGCTACTCCTTCCCGTCTGGACATGCCACGCGTGCCGCCATGTGTGGCCGCTTCCTGTTGGCTCACCTCGTGCTTGCTGCCCCGTTGAGAGTCCTCGTCTTGCTGTGGGTGGGCCTGGTAGGGTTGAGCCGAGTGATGCTGGGCAGGCACAATGTGACTGATGTGATGTTTGGATTCTGGATGGGCTATTGCCAGTACAACCTGGTGGAGATGCTGTGGCTCTCCCCTCAAACACTGCAAGGGCTGCTGGGACAGTCAGCTTAAAGTTAAGGACTAAAGGAAATGGTAGTTTACATTTGAGTTAAGGAGCACCTACACACCTTTTTTTATTCTTTAATACTAATATATTCTTACAAAAATTAAAAGCAGCAGCATTCCTACTATTATCCCACTATTCCTGTACATTTAATTTATAACAAAACAATATTTGCTGAAGAGAAATATGAATAATCTGCAGCATAAAGTTGTGTTAAAACAAACATTGTTTTGTTATGAAATAAATGTGTTTTAAAAATTCTAATAAATATTCAGAATAATGTGTTTCTACATCCCATGAGTGTTTTATTGGCGGTTATTCTGACACTAAAGAGGAGATTAGTCTTTCATCTGCTATCTGGCACTTAAATCCAGTTCCAGCCCTCCTGCTGAGGTAGCCACTAGCCTGTTTATAACAAGTAGTACATTAATCCCAACAGATCAGAGGAGAACAGATTTGATCATGTACCTCCTGAAGTCACCTCACTCACCTCTGGCACTTCTGTGGCTTGATTCAAGGATACAATATGAAGTCTACTGTTTGCTAACCCTAGCAATTGTTTGGGTACATAACATTATTTAAACTACAACAATATTTTTGCTACTAAGGAAATATATGACATCTGTAAGCGTTCAATTTGCTGAAAAACTACCTGTGATTTCACATCACAGAAGAGAAGTAAAATAACTAACTAGAACTGCCAGGGCCAGTGATGTCTCGCATTTTTAAGGAAAGTGATCCACAACAGAATTTAATGGGTTCTTCCTTTGCCCATGAACAAACTTTACACGCAGGCTGCATTCAGTCTTTCTAAAATCTAACAAAAAATTTGGACATGAGAGCAAGTGTACTATAAAGTTGTTGCACAGCTTTGAACACTGTATGACACCTTTTCAGTGAACTAAGTAATCCAACCTGGAAACCATGGCAAAACATTGCACAAACTTACATGAAAATGGCCTGTTTACTATGTAGTATTTACCAATCATAACCTGAAAAACTGAAGACAAAAGTAACCAGAACTTAGTTCTTAGTTTTATATTAAATGAATCACACGTGCTGTTTTTTTGTCTATATGGAAGATTGTAAATATACAATGCATGGATAGTTTTTTTTTTTTTTTTTTTTGTTTTTTTTTTTTTTTTTTCTGGTGCATTTAACAGAAACATAAATGCTCCAATAAAATACCAAAAAGGGCTGTATGGTAGCAGAAAATGAAAATACTCTTTATATACCCTACA
>VUQS01033592.1:38345-52375 GCA_015108495.1 Heterochromis multidens
TTTTTGTTTTTTTTTTTTTTTTTTTTTTTTTTTTTTTTTTTTTTTTTTTTTTTTTTTTTTTTTTTTTTTTTTTTTTTTTTTTTTTTTTTTTTTTTTTTTGTTTGTTTTTGTTTTTTTTTTTTTTTTGTCGCGTTTACTTGCTGTTAGGGAAAAAACTGAGTTGGAGTCAAAGAAAAGCAAAACTCATTTTGTTCAGTTGCACTGTTACTAAAGAAAATGATCAGTGGTAGTTTTATTGAACACCAAGACATTTTTTTCCATCTGTTTTCTAGTCTAAAACTGAGGTGTTACTGCATCACAGAAGCAAATCTGAAACTAGCTTTGACACTTTACAGCCAAGCTCGAGCTCATTTCAGTATTCTAACAACACTGATGAGTTTTGAGGAAGAGTATCTCTAACTTTAACACTTTTTTTTTCTGCATTTGAATATGGAAGGAGGAGTGTCTGGTGTTATACTGAAATGTGAGAAGCATGTGTAAACATCTGAAATTGATTTAATTATACCTCAAACTGATACATCATGGCTCTGACTGAAAAGAGAACCAAGAACGATGGAGATTACAGTCATGAGCTCGCTTTTAAACCCTCCAAGAAGATGCCACCCAAAATTGTCTCCTTTAAATTATTAATCTTGCATAATTCCTGCACTGTGAAGTAAGTCCTAACAATACTTTTTACCTCCGCCAAGGAGGTCATGTTTTTGGTAGCGTTTGCGTTCATGTCTTTCTGTGTGTAAACTCGATAGCTCAAAAAGTTTTGAATGAATTCTGATAAAACTTTGTAGGGGTGTAGAGTGGGGTCATGTTAACAAGCCATTAAAATTTGTCGCATATCCACCAAGGTCTTCAAGGTCAATTCAATGATTTATTGGTGGAAAATTGACAAAAAGCCTTAAAACTTAGAAACTGATTCTTACAAGTGTGGCGTGTGTTGTCAACATATAGAAAATACCATGTAAAGATTTTAAATATGTCACATTTGACCTCTGACCTCTCCTTCAAGGTCAATAGATTGATCTGAAGGTCGAAGTGATAATAATGCTGTATAGAGCTATTTAAAAATATGTTTCTTACTGCCATTGTTTAACAACATATAGGCATATAGGGAATTATATATGGGGATTCTAAATATCACCATACTTTGGACCTCTGGCCTTTTCTTCAAGGTCAAATAAGGTCAAACTTTCATAAAATGTCTCATAAAAAGTAAAAGTAAATACTGCCCAGAGACTGAGCTGCCTTGGCGGAGGTTTGCGCTCTGAGTGCTTCTTGTTTTTAATACTTCAATCGTGTTTGCAAGAATAGCAATAATCTAAGCCTAAGACTGGCCAAGTTTTAATTAATGTGAACCCTGGAAAGCAGTTTTTATACTTTCATTTATCAGTGCAGAACCAGACACCCATAAGTAGTAAAAATGAATTAAATTAAGTATTGTAATAATAGCCATTTGTGAGCTGATTTGTGCATTTTTGGATTTGGCATAGCCATTAATAATGTGGGATTTGTTTAAACCTAGTTTAAACACATGCATTAAGCAGACAATACACATGCCTACCTGTCTTCACCTGCCCCTCCCCAGCTACAAATTCTAGGAGCTAATCCTGATATTAGCCCTAACATGTCCTCAAAGCTTTGTTCACAGAGCACAGAGGGCTTTTATTCTTCTTTACGTGACTACTGATCTGATAGGAAGACTTAACATTGTTTTAAGGAGACACACCCAAAACCCTCATAAAGATTAATTTCCCCCATATATTTATCTGTTTCACTTTTTGCCTTTGACACTATCTCTTTCATTAATAGTCAACCAAAACTGCACATGTGACTGATAACTTATCAGCTCTGATGGATTACATACACTTAACCATAATGTTATCAGGTCATCTACATAAATCACTTGCAGAAATTTGCAAACACAGTATATAGTTGCCATATCAGATTTGTATAGTATATTTGCTTAAAGGGACAGTTCACACAAAAATGAAATCTTGGCTGCAGAGTTTTATTTTTTCTCTTGAATGGAACCATATGGCACCTGCCAAAAAAGACAAAAAATTAAATAGCAAAAAAAACAAACAAAATATCAGCAGTAACTCATGATTACTAATGAAGAAGGAATACACAAACCTTGTTATGAGCAGTTAATGCAGGAACTATTTTATTTCTCCTGTCCTGCTCCTGTGAAAATACTCTTTAGGTATTTCAAATTGTGTGCCGAGGTTGGAGTTTTAGTAAAACACTGTACATTTGTCTATATTAGGAAGGAATGCAGCATAATGAACAGACTTAAGTCTTAAGTAGTACAGAAGTGCATATTGTATATTTACATCTTCATTATAAAGTAAAATTCACTGAAAAACTAAAAATAAAAAAACAATTTGGTTCACCTGAAATTGAATGTAAAGGGGTCACAGTTGTGCTGTTGTTTTATATATACAAAAGACTGTAAATATACTGCATGGTTGGGGTTTTTCAGTCAGTTTACATGCTCTTGAACATTAAATACATTCATGTATTTAAAAGAAAAAAATAATGATCCGTAGTTTTATTGAACACAAAAGTTTGAAATATTTCTGTTTATTTTCTCGTACAAAACTGAGCCCTTTATTGCATTACAGAAGCAAATCTGAAGCTAGCTATGACACTTTAATGTTAACACTATATCTGAGATTGAGGTATGTAGGAAGAAGTGGAATTATACCTATAGCTTGGGCATGGGATGCATGGGTAAACACCTGGAATGTAATTAATTATTCCTTAAGTTCATATATGTTGGCTCTGACTGAAAACAAAAATCTCAGTGCAAGAAAATATCACCTAAAATTTTTTTTCATTAAAATCTGTCCTAATTCCTACACTGTGAAATCATTCCTAACAATACTAGGGTTTTACTTCTTTCCATTTTTAATGCTCCAGCTATGTTTAAAAGAATGGCAATAATCTAGATGAGTAAACAGAAAAATAGTAAGTAGATATTTTTAAGTTACACAATTTATTTGCCACTTGTGCCAAAGCAGCAAGCAGTTATTTTGTTGGCATCAAGTTTAGGTGATGCCATGTTTAGGTTTACTATTTAATTTGTTGTGAAATTACATGGTGTGTGCTGCAAGGGGTTCATGGATCATTTGTCAGAAAGTATTACACAGTTTTGTGGCTTACTTCATGGCACATGTATTAAGATGCATGGATAAATAAAATCTAATCTCTTTGTAGTTTTGGGCAAATGGACATTGCTAAAAAGAATTGAATAATGTCTAATTTTTAACTGCAATAATGAGAAATATGAGCTGCAATAATGAGAAATATAGTCTTTGTAGAGTTAATATTTGATGATGTGGCTCTTTGACCTACTGAACCAGGCCTGGATTTCAGTGTTTAGTCAAAACACAACTCTGTGGGTCATCATACTTCATCATGTATGTCTGGGTTAATATTTATCCACACTGACCCAATGACTTAACCTGTACGCGAGGTTGTCTTTCAGTGCACATATTACTGTATTTTCCAGAAGAAGTTTGATGATTAATCCATATTCGTGCACTGCCACACCCGGCTGAGGTCCAACATCAACATTTAAATGATGCAAGTGGTTAAGATGTTGTAACTTACATGTGTGTTTGACGTTGGCGTCACCGAGGCTGTTGACCCTTACATTAGAACGTGGGGGGCGTGTGAAGAGATGTGGTTAACCGTTTTGTGTCCTTAAAGCTGCTGGCTGCTCCACGTGTGCCAAATCTGAGTAAATGCTGTTTCCTTTATTTCTTCTTCTTCTTTCTGGTAAAATTGGGGTATCATTTAGTAAATCTTTGTTTTTACCAGGGATGCACCGATATATTGGCTTTTTTCTCTTCTCTCTGTATTATTGTAGGGTCTTTATCTTACAATATAAAGCGCCTTGAGGCGACTGTTGTTGTGATTTGGCGCTATATAAAAATAAATAAGAATTGAATATTGAAATCAGCTAATATCTGCAATGATGGCAGTGGCTAATATTTAATCTGTAACCAGTGCGTTAATTTTGCACTGACTTAATGTTAAAAGATGTGATTAAAAGCTGAAAGTACTATACTTTCTTTCACAGTACAAAAAGGGGGAAAATGCAAAAAACAAAACAAAACAGAAGAAACAAACAAAATAATTATGAACATCAGCTGCCAGTCAAATTGATACAAATATTGGTATCAGCTAATCACAATCAGTGCATCTGTATAAAGTTGAGCTTAGTAAGTTGAAAGCTCATTTTAAATCCTTTTGGTTAGTTAATATTTGTATAAAGTGCTACTAAGAGAAGCAAAGAAACATTATGCATATGTTGTTACATCTTTGCTGCTGTGTTTGAAGTGTATGGCTAGACCACTCTGTCAGGAGGGAGCAAATACTTGAATGAGCTGCACAATAACTTGCTTATTTCACACACACACACCTTAGCACTGCTAGAAACCAGAAGTTGTTCGTCTGCAGGTGCATTGATTTTTTTAAATTTTTATTTATTTTTGTCCTGTTTTACATGTGTTTGACAAAAAGAATGTTTTGTGTCCGTCTAGTTTTTACAGATATTTTACTTCGCTCTCTGGAGGTATTTTTGAATGTGAGCCACTTTCTGTGGCTTGTGCTAGTTGGTCTAAGCCAGATCCAGAAACCTGGCATGAACTCAGCAGACTGTTCCCATCATCAAATGTTTCATTGACCTTTTGCAGTCTGTGCTGTCTCTCTGCAATAACTGACCAATGATCTTCCCAGTGCGAAGGAGTAAGGCTTCAGCTTCGAGGATTTTCATTTCATTACCCTTCTGTTGTAAATCTAAATATGCTGGATGGTGAATTTTGTGACCAAATTATTTTTATGATTGATTTTTGTTTTACATGTTGAAAATTTAAAATAGCCTAAAAATGTTTCTCACAATGATTACAGGCATGGCATATGTTTTCTGTGTATTGATGGATTTTGCACATTTCTCATAACCTGTACTCTTAACAGATGAGAAACTCTGTAAACAAAATGCATTTTTTATTCAGCTCCGTATTCCTCAAACATGAAGCCTTTTACCACACTCAGTTTTGTCTGCTAAATACTATGAATTACACTGTATATCACTTGTATAGACCTTATAATGTACCTTTATGCATATGTCTGTATGGTTGCGTGGTTATACTGTATTAGGTTCAGTGGATTTCAATTTGCTGTTAAATATTCCCAAATAATTTGATTGTAAAAATTTGTAATTAAATGGGGAACAAATCTGAAACCATCTTGTGTCATATGTAATAGATGAATACAGTAATAGAGTGGCATGCGTAATCATTGTTACTCAGTCACTCATTTGCACCCTTCCTCCCACCTAAATTAACATGGAGAACACAAACTGAACTTTAGTCAAAGTCAAACCCATTTTGATTTTGGTAAACATGATTCAGCTTGGTAGCTTCCTTTTTTGGACAGGGCTGGAGGGGGAAAAAAAGAATGTGTGTGTGTAGTTACCCTGTCTGTATAAAAGTCTGTGCTCAGGTGATGCTGGGCCCACTTGACAGGCACACCAAATCACCACAGGAAGATCAAGGTAAGGAAAAATAACACACTTTCTGCGATACAGGGCTTCTACGTCAGTATCACCAATTTTAAATGACCAATATTTGTAAGCATGTCATGGGGTCAAAAGGGTTCAAAATAGCTTGTGAATAGTTGAATGTCAGCTGGCTGATTTTTTTTTTTTTTCTTTTTTTGTAATTTTGCACTATTGTGATCACCATGGTCCAATAATAATACCATAACGACTGTCATTTCAAAGTTTGAGGGTTTTCACAGAACATTAACGTCACCTTTGCTCTTCTATTTCTAGAAAGTAAGAATGTTTTATGCCAGATCCCAAGATTTAGTTAATAGAGTTCAGTCATGTAAAATGGCTAAACCAATAATTGCTTTAAATTGTGCAGTCATAACTTAAAAGCAAGTAAACTAATTGAGGGGTAGTGCAAAGAGATTACCACATGAGCTTCCTATCTCGCTCTGCTAAAAGGCACATTTTAAATGAGCTGGAAATAAGTCTAACCCTCATTCTTAAACAGGAAAACATTTCAGAACTATTCTGTAAATTTTTTTCTTTGCTTGTTTTGTTTTTTTACATTTAGTTCTTGTCAGCTGAACATAATGCAAGTTGCATCATTACAAACGCTACAAACATTCACTGAGTGGGATTCAAAGTTGCAAATTTTGAATTGCATGTGTACATTTTACAAAAGTTCTAATTTATATGTAAATGTTCCAACATCTGGTTGCAGGTCCATCATGGTGCACAGAGTAGCAGTGATTGGGGCAGGCCCCTCTGGTCTGACCAGCATGAAGGCTTGTCTGGATGAGGGCATGGAGCCAACCTGCTTTGAAAGCAGCGATGACATGGGTGGACTGTGGAAATTCAAGGCAAGTCACCATTTACGAAGACAAACGTGTTGACAAGCATTTTGCAGTGATGCCCCAAACTGTTCATGTGAAATAGAATAAGATTGTTTGTTGTCTTTTAAAACTGTTTCTCTGCAGGAAGTGTCAGACCCCAACAGGGCCAGTATCTACCGGTCACTTACAATCAATATCTCAAAAGAGATGATGTGCTACAGTGACTTCCCCATTCCCTCTGATTATCCCAATTACATGCACCACTCTAAAATCCTGAAATACTTCAGAATGTATGCAGACCATTATAAACTCCTAAAACACATTCGCTTCCAGGTAATAAAAACAAAGACAGGCAGAATGAAAAAAAAGCACATTGTTCAAAAATGTTTTGGTGACATTTGGCAGATATTGAAAACCTGAATCTACCTACCTTTTAGACCTCAGTGAAAAGTGTGAGACAGACACCAGACTATTCTCGCACTGGTCGGTGGGAAGTGGTGACTGAGAACAGAGATGGACAGGAGGAGAGGCATGTCTTTGATGCAGTTATCTGCTGCTCTGGTCACTACACCTACCCTAACCTCCCACTCAAAGATTTCCCAGGTAACATGTTTTGCACACATCCTGACTAAGCTTGGATTCAAATTCAGTTGATTTTTAAACTCTACCCTGAAAAATAACTTCCTTTGTTTCATACCTCTTTGTGTGTTTTCATATGAAAACTCTGTTATGTTGCAGGAATTGAGACATTTGAAGGAAAATACTTCCACAGTTGGGACTACAAAGGACCTGAAGACATGTACGGAAAAAGAGTGGTGGTAATCGGGATCGGTAACTCTGGAGGTGACATCGCTGTGGAGACCAGTAGAGTTGCAGAGGAGGTTAAGAAAGCTTTGTCATTGTTTTGTCTCCTTTTGATTAAAAAAAACTCCTTTATGATCATAGCTGAGTTCTGTCTTTCTCATTCTGCAGGTGTACATGAGCACTCGTCGTGGTGCCTGGGTCATCCGTCAAGTTTCTGACAATGGTGTGCCAGTCGACATGAAGTACAACACACGCTTCGTCCATATCCTGTTCCAGCTATTCCCAGTCAACTTCCTCAACTGGTTTGGTGAGAAGAAACTCAACGCCATGTATGACCATACCATGTATGCCCTAAAACCCAAACACAGGTAGGTGCTGTCAGGCCCACATAGATTATGACTCGGGCCAAGGCAATGAGATCAATCACAGTAAATCAGTTCCCCATATTATATAACACTGTGTGGACAGATGAGGGATCCTGCATCTCATCAGAATACTTCCTTACTCTAAACTTTTCTGCTTCCTCATAGGCTCTTCAGTCAGATCCCAGTGATCAACGATGACTTACCAATGAAGATTCTGTCTGGAGCAGTCATCATCAAACCAAATGTGAAGGAAATCCGTGGTTCCACTGTGGTCTTTCAAGATGGCAGTACTGTGGAAAAGGTCAGAGAAACGTGTTCTACGCCATTCTCCGAGATCTTTGTTCATGCAGGCCCAGTTTAATCCCATATCTCTTTGGTGTCACAGGTGGACACCGTTGTATTCGCCACAGGATACAACTACGATTTCCCCTACTTGCCAAAAAGTGCCATGTACAAGTCTGGGCACCGTGTGGGTCTGTACAAGCATGTATTTCCCCCAACCCTAGAGCATCCCACTCTGGCTGTCGTGGGTTTCATTCATGCCCTTGGAGCTATCATGCCTCAGGCTGAAATCCAGGCCCGTTGGGTCGCACGTGTCTTCAAAGGTAAGGTAGTCAGTTTATTACATGCAGTTGGGATGCCTAAGGACAGGTGAGTTCATTTACTTCTGTCTCCTTTTTTTTCCCATCCAGGACTTAAAAAGCTCCCATCAAACCAGTCCATGATCAAGGCTGTTGAAAAGGATACGAAGAACATTGAGAAAAAGTCAATATTTCTTTGTCTTATTAAATGCTGCAACCTTTCTTTTAACATTGTGCTTTCTTTTGTTTTATGCCAAAAAATCTAGCAAGATTGGTAAGCAAGATGCATCTATAGACTAGACAGGTGCATTGTGCAGAACCATACACCTACTCATTAGTCCTAACATGTAAACAAATACTGAAATTTCATTTTTTTTTAAAACTGAGCAAGCTGTCTGTTTGCACAATTTACCACACAGTGATCCATATTATTTATGTAATTGGGTTAAAAATGCAAAAGGCACCACTCTATAAAAATCAAGATAGAGACAATGCCAACGTGTGACTTCCAGCTTTCATATCTATTCTATACTACTCTATACTCTTATATTGTATATAATATTAATGTCATTGTGGAATAAGGCTATTTTTTGTTTTATTCTCTCCACAGTTACAACGTGTCAAAGCTGACCCCCCTGCAGGTGGACTTTGTTTCCTACATGGATGAAATAGCTGGAGAAATTGGTGTGCTGCCAAGTCTCCTCTGGCTCTTCTTCACAGACTACCCCCTGTTTAAGAGGGTTTTCTGGGGGCCCGTTACTGCTTACCAGTACCGGCTGATGGGACCAGGAAAATGGGAGGGGGCCCGCAGGGCAATTTTCACCCAGTTTGATCGCATGTACCAGCCTCTAAAAACCAGAAAGGTCCGATGTGACACTTTTTCTTCTGCAGTCCTTCAGTCTTCTGTGTTACAGTTCTGCAGGATTTTAAACATGATGTAAGTTATGCAAATGAAACATTTTCACCTCGTCTCTTCCAGCTGGACTTGGAAGAACCCTCTGCTGCTCGCCGCCTGGTTAAACTGAGCCTGACTCTCACGGCTGGTGGAGCTGCCATCTACTACTTTCATACTCGCAACCCAGATGTTATCCCCACGCTGCTGTCCAATATGCGTCCACAAACAGTCTGAACAAGCCTCAGGTGTCAAACAATGAGAAGAGAACTCTGAAACACGGCAAATAAAATAAAGAAAAACACAATATCTACAGTTTCTGTATCTCTTTAAAATATCTAGTTCAGTATACTCCTAACTGTGATTATTGAGTGATTAAAAAGGTGCCTGCGTAGTGGTCCTGGTGTATTATTTTATTTTTATATTTATTCTATTTAAATGCTTAAATTTAAAGCAACAATTTTTCTTAAAAAATAGTTTAGAGGAAAAGTAATAGCACAGTGACACATTTAGTTTCAACACCTTTACAGTGCATTCCTTGCACTACATGAAGCTCACACCAATTCCTACACAGGAACTCAGACAGTGGACATAAATAAACTAGATTAGCTAGTCTTTTTTATTTATTATTTTATTCTTTCTTTTATTGACAGATTTACTGGAACTCAAGCATGATCACAGTAAAAAAATAACTTATTCATATCATATTTTAAGTCATCATGACTGTAGCGTGTGAGTCCTGTGTGAATAAACCAGCATATATGATCTGAGCATCATCTTGTGTGCAGCTCTACTGAAACAAAAAATGTTGCTGACTGAATGGCTATGACCAGAGCATTTTGATAGTATACTGAAAATAACCATTCAAGATATAAAAAGACATATCAGCTGATTTAAGGACTTATTGAAATTACAGCTGTATACAGTACAGTTGGCACTACATGGTCATATATTAATATGTAAATTTCCACCTCTGAGTGAGCTCCCTATAGTAACAACATGGTGTCATACAAAACACGAGCTTTTCTGCTTCTTAACATGGGACCTACTGCAGTGCGAAAGATCTGCTGAAGCAGACAACGACTGACCCTCATGAGCTGTGAAAAAGGAAATGTTGCTTTAAAAGAAAAAAGTGTCCTCACTACGTGCTGGTGAAAACCCCTTTTGACCCTTTTTGGGGTCATTCAAAAATTTTCCCTGCACTCCACCACACTGAACAGGACTCTGAACACGTGTAATCTTTTCAGCTGAACAAAAGTGTACAGCTACCATGTTTGAAATGAAGAACATATATAGATGTATTTTAACAAGTTTAATGGATTAAAAAACAATTTTTAAATCACACAAATTATACATGTTAGTTCATTATGGCAAGATGCACGTTGCTAGAAAACCTTTAGTCAGTGATGATTATTAAGATATTTTCAGCCAAAATAAAATCATAAAAACAGGTTTGCCAAGCATATCAGTTTAACAGTGGCTAAACCTGAAACTGTAAAGAAAAGTTTTTAACATGAAGAACATATAAGTGTGTTCCAGACTGTTCCAGAATTCAAAGCTGTTATTACTTAAGAGGTATTAAATAATAGTTTTATTTATTTGTGTATAATATTAACAAGGCAGTGACTCGGCACGCCTTTTTAAACAACTGCAATCTAACAAAATGCATTCTGTGTTGTTTTTCATTATTATTACACTGAACTTATACTGAACATCAGATTTCGTTTCACTACCACAGTGGAAATTTCCATCAGGCTGGGCAAAGTCTGTCCCCTCTGTCGGAGTTCCTTTTCTGCCCCTGACGCATTTTTTTCTGTACTATCTGTCCCTTACCTTACATGCTCCCTTTGATTTCCTGATATGCTCATAGCTTATTCTTTTGTACTGTTCTGCAGCTCAAGTGCAGCTTTATTTGTTTTACAGCAGAGTATCATCTCTCCGGCCTTAGGACACCCAGCAGGAGCTCGAAGAAATAACTAAGAGGGCATCGGGGTCATTTTTCTAAGCCCATGAACCTTCTGACCTCGACTTTAACTCTGGTTTATGGCTGCTAGTAGCCATGCATAATTAAACCCTGACTTTTCAAGCCATCTGTGATCTCTGTCCAAACTGGGAACACAGCCGGGAAGGCAGCTGGCTGTCAATCATTTACCTATTTTGCGGCGCGCACGCGCACGCGCAGTGACGCAACGCAAAGACCATCACTGCAGTTTTATGAGCCTCTGCTCAAACACAGCAGTGTCACCTACTGTAAAACAAATAATATTCATATTTTCCTTGTTGCATTACTTTTACAACTAGATCCCATTTTTGCTACGTTTTTGAAAAGGTAATTTAACTATATGCTAATGAAATAATCCAGTTAGCTTTACTTGCCTAATGGGTTTATGCATCCCGTCCACAGCTGCAAAGGACTCTGGGTTAAAGACGTCATAGGCTGCCAATTACGCGCATAAGGTGCTTTCCAGTGCCATTTACAACATATGCTATAGGATTATATTATTAATATATTTTTCAAAATGTTTCTTTGAAAGAAAAAACAATTTCCAATCAAATAAAATACACTTACATACACGAACGAGTATCACGTCCTTTTTAATCGATCTTAGAGAAAACGTTTAGTCTTTTCATGACTGTGTTGGGGAGGGGGAAGCGTGCCATCGGTCGCTGTCTCAATAGGACTATAAAAGTCGGTGCTCTGATGATTCTCTTTCCTCTTTCCAGATACAGAGCCAACAAACACACAAGGATCAAGGTAAGAGAGAAAGCTGGCATCCTTGGATTGGTTTTTTTTTTCCTCTACACACTCACACACACATGCACACATTTTGTGTGTGTGTGTAAGACAAGTACATTTTTATTAGCTTTAAATTTCTAACCCCTGGATTTTATGCGTTTTCAGAGGCTGATTCCCACAGGTGCACTAAAACTATTACTGTATGATAGTAGTTGCTGAAAAAGTGACACAAAATGAAAAAGAAAATAAAAAAAAAAAAACCCAAAATGAACATTTGCATTTTCATTTTGCATTGCTGTGCTGTGCATGGTTGCAATAAAGAGATAATCTTTAAAGTGCAGAGCTGCAGAGATGAAAGCTGAAAAATACAGAATAGGTTAGACATCCAAAGCAGGCTTGTAAAAGTAAGCTTTAAACAGGCAGCCCTCTAAAATGACTGCAGAGCAAATTGGCTTTGCAAAACACATCGAAAAGGTCATTCCAAAGTTTCAGTGCTATTACAGCAAAATCACCTTTGGCCTTTATTCAGGTTCTAGGAACTGACGAGTTTTATGACAGAAGTGGGGACTAAGGGTTGCTGTGCAGTATCCTGGGAATTCAAAAATCTAAACGGGGCTAAACAAATTCATGTTTAATATGTAATCAGCAATATGCTGCAATGAGGGGACAGTTTGTTCTGCATACTAGTTTTACTCTAAACCAACTAAAGTGACCTGAATAATGAAATCGTCAGACCTTCTAGGCTACAACAGTGGATGTTTTCTGTGCAATGAAGCCTGATTTATGCATTTTTTTAGATGAGCACAGAGAAATATGAAACAAATAAAAAGCTTTTACATTCCACTTGAAGCAAAGTCTCCTTTTCAACTCTATAGCAGTATGGTCAGTGACACCTATCTATTGAGCAAAATATTTTATTTGTTAAAGACAATATTGTATATCAGTGTCTCATGACTACCATAGTCACATGTCATAGCGTAGCATGTGACAAATGTAAACAACTGACCCTGTGCCTCACTTAAAGCATGGAAACAATCAAAGAGGGTTCACTTCTTCCTGTCTTCTTGGCAAAAAAGTTACAGTATTGAGTTTGTGTTTATTAGATATATGAATCTGAAAACATGTTATCACTTCAACAGATAATTTTACTGTGTGAGGAGAATTAACTAATTTAGCTGATTCAGAAATCTGATTCTTGTTATTTTGAGGGGTTTTTTTTAAATAAAAAAGAATACTTGTCTTAATACAAAAAAAGATTTCGAACATGATCCTAATAGTGTAGCAAAAACATGGAAAAGAGGAAGGAATTTAGATCCAAGAATATTTGTTTAAATGTTACCATGGATCAATCATATCAGCAGAGAAATATAAAATCACTAAGTTGCCAATATCATGAGGTGGCATGAAGTGGAAAATCTTAGAAAACTGTAAATGATTACAATCAAACACAGAGGTGAGAGAGGCCAAAAGAAGGAAAACAGATTTAAAAAATGAGTTAATCATGAATGGGTCAAATGAAGAAATGTTCAGGAGAAGATATTGCACTTTTTAAGGTATTTTAGTTATTTGATTGGTCTCAGAGAAATAAGCTGTGATAAAGAACATCAGTAAAGACAGATATTTTCACAGCTGCAAAAACCACCACAATAAGGTACAAGGAGAATAGTGGCAGTGATATGAATGATATCATGAGCAAAATTTAAATATACTTTTGATCTGCTGCAACTACTTCAGATATACAGTTGTGCTCATAAGTTTACATACTCTGGCAGAATTTGTGATTTTTTTTTATTTATTTGTATTTTTTTTGGCCATTTTTCAGAGAATATAAATGATATTACAAAAACTTTTCTTTCACTCATGGTTAGTGGTTGGCTGAAGCCATTTGTTACCAAACTATTGTGTTTGTCCTTTTTAAATCATAATGTCAACAGAAACTATCAAAATGACCCCGATCATAAGTTTACATACCCTGGAAGTTTTGGCATGATAACATACACACAAGTTGACACACACAGGTTTAAATGACTACTAAAGGTAACCATCCTCACCTGTGATCTGTTTGCTTGTAATTAGTGTGTGTGTATAAAAAGTCAGTGAGTTTCTGGGCTCCAGACAGACCACTGCATGTTTCATTCAGTGCTGCACTGACATTGTTGGATTCTGAGCCATGAGGAAAGCAAAAGAATTATCAAAGAATCTGCAGGAGAAGATAGTTGAACTTTATAAAACAGGAAAGGATATAAAAAGATATCCAGGGAATT